>JABWTJ010000700.1:110986-366716 GCA_016801875.1 Solanum sitiens
CACATGTACACACACACACACTTTAAAGAATGTATTATGCCAAGTTGAGCAAAAAGGGGAATCTTGAGGTGGACACACTTCGTGAGTTGAGATGTAGTGTCTAGTAACAACCTCTCCATTTACTAGTGAGCTATCTAAGATAGACTATTATGTTGAGAAATCCGTGTGGAGTTATGCCTAGCACCGAGAGGATATGAAGGGGAGGTGGATTGCACTTCGTTAGTTGAGATGTTGTAATCCAAAGTACCTCTTGAGATGAGTACTCCTCGTTAGTAGAGAGTGAGTTACTTAGTAACAATATCCTTATCCCTTAACTATGTGCCCGCATAGGTGTAGCTATTGGAAAAGCCATGTAAACGCTAAGAAGCATGACCTTACACTAGCCAAGTAAGGATCCCTCATCCGATAGGGGTTAATATCGGGATTCCATGTCTAGCTCTCATGGTCTTTGTCGGTTAAGCTAACTCCAACAAAAGAATTGATTTGAAACTAATTATCTTGTGTATTGTTGAAATTGTGTATGTATGTCGTGAAGTGCTCAATCCACATTAGTTACCGAGTAGGAGCATTGAGTGGGAGTAGTAGTATGGGATGCTATTCTCACATTGCACTTGGTGTGACCTATACCTACTATGGGAAAAGAGTACCTTCATGAAATCCGTGTGAATGAGTACTATGGTGTAGTGTTATGGAGGATTATTGTGGAGTATTTGAGTAAATGGAATCCATTAGGAGTACTAAGTGGGAGTGGGAGTATGGGATGCTACTCTCACATTGCACTTGGTATGACCTATATTTCCATGAGTGTTTTGCATATGTTAGCCAAGGGCGTGGATTTGATTTCTAACGAAGTAAGCCTAAGATTTGGTAGTTTTAAGGGTCGCTTTGGTGTGCTTTGAAGGGAGGTGTAATGAGAGTCCCTTCTTGGCTCACCTTAGGGAGTCTTAGAATAACCTTGGGTTAGGGCAACTTCAAAGAAAAAGGGTTCATATGACTTGGACCGTGCCATTCACTGTAAGGTCTTCATTGTAAGAATTCAAAATGTTCACTATGATGCTTTATTCAATTTTATTGCAAGTTTAGCAAAGTTAATTGAAATGTTCCTTTTGTTTACTTTAAGTTTGGTAAGATAGCCATAAAGTGTTAATTGTTGATTCTTATGTGGGTTTGCTTCTAGATTCATGAAGGTTATATTTGAATTGCATAAAAAGCTATCTTTACTAAAATGTCCCTTTTTGCATGTTTTTGCATATGCCATACTTAGTACATTGTTGTACTAAACCCATACTTTTTATACCTTATGAGTATAGGTTGGAAGCCCTTTTGGGAGGATCGGAGTCGAAGCTTGGGAACTTTATCTCTCAAGAATTTGGTATGTCCTCATATATTCGAGGACATAGTTTTATGTTTCTTAGTTTCTTTATTAATACTTAAAAATGTATTTACTTTTATCGTAAAGGGCCGTGTCCCTAAGATTCCAAGTTTTGTCTTTAAGTTGGCTTATGACGATAAGATTTCTTAGTATTTATGAAAAGACTCCTTTTATTATTATTATCGTGAAAAGTTTTAAATTCCGCACTACTTTTCATGCTTTATGTTATGAATGCTAGTTAGAGGGCTTGTACGAGACCCCAAAGGGGTCAAGTACGCCCGGTCATGATTCGAAGGTTTTCCCTAACTTCTAGGGGGTACTTTCGGGTCGTGACAGGTTTAGCACGAAATCACCATCAAAACTTCATCAAATCTTAAGGTATGGGATCTAATTCACCTTTGGGACTTCTTTCCTCAAAGGGCTCCTTCAAAGATTTTCCAAAAGTTGAGTTTCATATGGGTTTTATCCAATTTCGAAATTGATGTTATGAATTGAGTTGTTCATGTATTCTTTGGGTCATAATAAGTAGATTATCATATAATGTAACTTGATTATGATGATTTGAGGTGGTTTGGTTTAGATTGAAGATGATGACCCTTAACACTTAACATTAGGTATGAGATTGATGTGAATTTGGGTTGGGTTGATGTAATCGATCTAATTATTGTTTAAATCATCTTTAACGATTGTTATTGCATTGATCATGAATCTATTTTTATGAATTGAAGTCCTTCATGCTAATTCTTAAGTGTTGAATTTAGGGTAAGAAGATAGACTTAGATATCATGTTATCAAGCTTTGATTTAGTATTGAATTATAGTGTAGTGACTCTTCTAAATTAGTTCTTATGTGGATTGTTGAATTACATTGGTGTGATGATCCAATTTGGGTTGGTCTATGGGTTGATGGTAAGGCCCTTTTACTGGTGAGCTATGGAGGAGTGTTGGTAAGTCTTGATTATCCTAATTCTTACTCCTATTGTGGTTAATTGTCATTAGGCTATGATGCTGTGTTGAAGTATAACTTGTTTAAGATGATAGGATGGTATGATGATTGAATTGAAATGCTTTAGGTTTTTGTTGTGAGGTTGCCTAGAAGTACATGTTATAGAGAAGTTGTTACGTAAAGATGTGCTCTATTATGATAAGATGTGCAAGTGTCAACTTCACCTATATGAATTGCGAATGAAAGGACTAATTCTCATAAAATTCTTATTGAGCTATGATAACGAATATGTATGAGGGATAGGCTCTATGACCTAATATATATTTATGATTTTATAAGAGTAAAGGCTTTTAAATAAAGGAACCTAGCTTGGCACCGAGTGAGCGTGTATGTGAGGGAGTGACACTTTCTTACATAAGGAAAGGTAGGGCTCACTACGGTCCGCACGGGGTGTATAGCCTCATGACCCAAGGTAGGGTGTAGAGTTGATATCTACATGGTTCTTTTCCCCAAGCTCCATCAACTATGTTGCCACCATAGGATACTAGCTAGTGGATCCACCTAGATAGCTACGTTTATATTAGGTTCTACTTTGGCCGGTAGACCACCTTCCATCGGTGTAAGGTTTTATGACACCGGATTCAACATTTGCTCATGTGGTCTATGTCGGTTAAGGCAAGAGTTCCCTAAACTAAAATGAATGAATAAGATGAAGAATAATCGAAGTGACTTGAGGGGTTTGACTTTAGCTTGGGTAGGGGTATGGGACTCTACCTACGCCTTGCACTAGTTTGCCTTGATAGGAGTTTTGAGAAGTCAATATTATGTATGTAAATGGTGATATAATGTAATTGACTTTGTACATTGAATAACATGCTTATGAGTATGAGGTTGATGTCCTTTGTTGAAGAAGAATACTACATGAAGATTATAGTCAGTATGATTTGCTTTGCTATGCTTTACTCTTACCCATGTTTTATAATGATATTTCTTGATGATAGGATATTATGAGATTAAGGGCTTAAATGTGATAGTATGCATGTGGTATAGTTAGTTGCTTTGTATACTCAAGTAAATGGTCTAAATAGCATGATTTTTCTAAAATGTCCCTTTCTAAGCATACTTGATTGGTAATTGTGAATATGGTTTCACACTTAGTACATGTGGAGTACTAACCCTATTTTCTTCCCTTTTCCCAAACATTTTTGGTTCCCGTCGTTGAATTGGCTTCGAGGTGCTTGGAAGGAAGACTTGGATATCTTATCATCCAAGTGGTAGGTCTTCATTCTCCTGAGGGCGATGCCGACATTCTACTACCACGCTACTTAGTTACTATAATTCTGTATTGACTCTATTACTCATTTGAGACGATGTTGTATATAGCCTATATGTGGCTTCTTTTATTGATGTAGGGATATGCCCAAGATTTATTGTCTTTGTTAGATGGTTTATGAGATGAGACGGCTTTCATGACTATTATTTCTTTACTATATAAATGGGTGAAATAAAAGTAGAAGACTATGTAAATCTTTGTATATGAACAAGTCTATGTATACTTGATATAAACGATTATGTGTATGTAGAGGTCTATGTAAACCTCCGAGTAGATATAGATAAAAAGTTTTAAATTCTTTCATATTTTAATCGATGAATGCTATGACGAGGCTAAGAGGCTTGTCTTAGTCCTCAAAGAGGATGACGACGACGGTTACGTCTGGGGGGTAAACCCGGATGTGACAAACTTGGTATCAGAGTATGAGGTTGAATATCCTTGATGTTAACGTCTGTCTCAACCACGTTATATAGGTTTGTATTCATAATTGTGAAGCTCGCCACACTTATGAATAGGAACTTATTTGATGCTTAGGAATCACTCTCATTGTTGGAAATCCATATCGTGCCTATAGAATGTACTTTATATATGTTTTCGCCTAAACCTTTTGTGTTGGTTATAGGAGATGAATACTAGAAGGAATGCAGCCAGAAGACTTGAGGAGGTGATTGCTGCTGCGGGAATCCTTCCCCGTGATGATCCAGTTCCTCCTCTTGAAGAGATTGTTGCTGATGATAAGGCTCCCGTTGACCCTCCACCCATTACGGAGGCTCAGATGAGGGCTATTCTTGCTCAAATGGCTCAAGCCATGACTATTCAAGCTCAAGACGCAATGGTGCAAGCCCAAGCTATGACTGCCCAAGCCAATAGGGATGGGAAGGCCCCTATACCAAGAGTTCAAAAAGGGAAAATTGGAAATTTGTTTAATGAGAATCCACCTTGCAAGGAATGTGGGAAGAAGCATTTTGGTGCTTGCCTCCTTGGGTCGGACAAGTACTTTGCTTGTGGAAAGATTAGTCACAAAGTACGGGATTGTCCTAATGCTAAGGGACAAGAGAAGGGTGGTCAGCCAAGTGGTTCTAATGATGCTCCCAAAAAGAACCGTTTCTATGCACTTTGTTAGAGAGATGACCAAGAAGCCTCTCCCTATGTGGTGACCGGTATGTTACAAATCTTTGCTATTGATGTGTATGCTTTGCTTGATCCGGGTGCTACTTTGTCTTTCGTTACTCCCTTAGTAGCTAAAAAGTTTGATACTTTACCCGATGTTTTGCATGAACCTATTTTGGTGTCTACTCCGGTGGGTGAGTCAGTTGTAGCAAAAAGAGTCTATCAAAATTGTCCTATCTCTATGCCCCATAGAGTTTCTCATGTAGATCTAGTTGAACTAGACATGTTTGATTTTGATGTTATTTTGGGTATGGATTGGTTGCATGCTAGCTTCGCTTCTATTGATTGTAGGACTAGAGTTGTGAGGTTTAGTTTCCCAAATGAACCCGTTTTTGAGTGGAAGGGTGGGAATTCTCTTCCTAGAGGTCGTTTCATATCATGTCTAAAAGCGAGTAAGATGATCTCAAAGGGGTGTCTTTAACATATTGTGAGAGTCCAAGAAGTTGATTCCGAAATTCCTCCTATTGAGTCGGTCTCCGTGGTGAGTGAATTTATGGAGGTCTTTCCTAATGACCTTCCCGGCATTACTCCCAAACGGGAAATCGATTTTGGTATCGATTTGCTACCAAAAACAAACCCTATCTCTATTCCTCCTTATAGAATGGCTCCGGCCGAATTGAAGGAGTTGAAGGCACAACTTAAAGATTTCCTAGACAAGGGCTTTATAAGGCCTAGCATTTCTCCATGGGGTGCTCCGGTATTGTTCGTGAAAAAGAAGGATGGGTCCTTGAGAATGTGTATTGACTATCGCCAACTCAACAAGGTTACTATCAAGAACAAGTATCCTCTTCCGCGGATTGATGATTTATTTGATCAACTCCAAGGGGCGAGTTACTTCTCCAAAATTGACTTGAGGTCATGGTATCACCAGCTTAGGGTGAGAAATGAAGATATTCTAAAGACGGCCTTTCGGACTCGGTACGGGCATTATGAGTTCGTGGTTATGTCCTTTGGTCTCACAAATTCTCCGGCGGTGTTTATAGACCTAATGAATAGGGTATTTCGAAGTTACCTTGATTCATTTGTTATTGTATTTATCGATGATATCTTGGTGTATTCGAAGAATGAGGTTGATCACATGGGTCATCTAACGGTCGTATTGCAAACCCTTAAAGAGCATAAATTGTTCGCCAAGTATAGCAAGTGTGAGTTTTGGTTGACGTCGGTCGCGTTTCTTGGGCACATCATCTCTAGTGAGGGAGTTGAGGTAGACCCAAGGAAAACTGATGCGGTAAGAAATTGGCATAGACCCTTGACCCCGACAGACATTAGGAGTTTCTTGGGTCTAGCGGGCTATTATCGAAAGTTTGTAGAAGGTTTTTCAACCATTGCATCTCCTTTGACTTCATTCACTCAAAAGGGTAAAAAGTTCGAGTGGTCAGAAGCCTGCGAGAAGAGTTTCCAATTATTGAAAGATAGGCTTACTTCCGCTCCGGTGTTAACTTTACTGAAAGGTTCTGAAGGGTTCGTTGTGTATTGTGATGCATCCCGCATAGGTTTGGGGTGTGTGATTATGCAAAATGGGAAGGTATAAGCCTATTCTTCACGGCAACTTAAGGTGCATGAGAGAAATTACCCCACCCATGACCTTGAGTTAGCAGCCGTAGTATTTGCTTTGAAAATATGGAGACATTACTTGTATGGTATCATGTGGATGTTTTCACCGATCATAAGAGTCTTCAATATGTGTTTACTCAAAAAGAGTTAAACCTCCAACAAAGAAGGTGGTTAGAATTGTTGAAAGATTATGATATGAGTGTCTTATATCATCCCGGCAAGGCCAATGTTGTGGCAGATGCTCTAAGTCGTATGACTATGGGTAGTGTGTCTCATATAGATGAAGACAAGAAAGATCTAGTGAAATATGTTCATAGTTTGACTAGATTGGGGGTGTGATTGGAGAGTTCTCTAAATGAAGGTGCCACGGTTCATCATAGCTCTGAGTCATCATTAGTGGTTGAGGTGAAGTCCAATTAACACCTTGATCAACTATTGATGGAGTTGAAGGAATCGGTTCTTGGCAAGATGAATGAGTCTTTCTCCTTAGGAGGGGATGGTGTGTTGAGGTACCAAGGGAGGTTATGTGTTCCCGATGTTGATGGATTGAGGGATCGAATCTTTGAGGAAGCCCATGGATCCCACTATTCCATCCATCCGGGTTCTACTAAGATGTATCATGACCTTCGAGAAATATATTGGTGGGAAGGTTTGAAGAAGGACATAGCGGAATTTGTTGCTAAGTATCCAAATTGCCAACAAGTGAAGGCGGAACATCAAAAGCCGGGTGGCTTACTACAAGAGATCCAAATTCCAACTTGGAAGTGGGAAGACATTAATATGTACTTTGTGGTAGGGTTGCCTCGGACTCAAAAGTCGTATGATTCTATATGGGTGATTGTTGATAGATTGACTAAGTCCGCCCATTTTATTCCAGTCAAATCCACGTATTAGGCAGAGGATTATGCGAAGACCTTCATAGATGAGATTGTGTGTCGCCATGGTATTCCGTTATCCATCATTTCGGATCGGGGTGCACAATTCACATCTAGATTTTGGAAGTCATTTCAAGAAGGTTTGGGTACTAAAGTGAAATTGAGTACCGCTTTTCATCCTCAAATGGATGGTCAAGCCGAACGCATAATTCAAACCCTTGAGGATATGCTTAGAGCTTGCATCATTGATTTTAAGGGAAATTGGGATAAGCACTTGCCGTTGGTGGAGTTTGCGTATAATAATAGTTTTCATTCGTCCATCTCCATAGGATGGTTTGAAGTTGGTGAACCATAGATCTTTGGTCCCGACTTGATTTATAGGACATTGGAGAATGTGCATATCATAAGAAACAGGTTGCAAACAGCCTATAGTCGACAAAAGTCCTATGCCGACAATAGGAGAATGGATTTGGAGTTTGAAGAGGGTGACAAGGTGTATTTGAAAATTTCACCTATGAAGGGGGTGGTAAGATTTGGCAAGAAAGGGAAGTTGAGCCCTCGTTACGTGGGCCCTTATGAGATTTTGGAAAGGGTTGGTAAAGTTGCCTATCGGTTAAAACTACCTAACGATTTAGCTTCGGTTCATCCGGTTTTCCATGTCTCTATGTTGAAGAAGTGTGTCGGGGATGCCGAGTCTATTCTTCCTATTGAAGGTCTTGGAGTCAAGGATAACCTCTGTTATGAGGAGGCTCCGGTTTAAATCCTTGATAGGCAAGTGAAAAGGTTGAGGAACAAAGAGGTGGTTTCCGTAAAAGTGTTATGGAAGAACCACCTAGTTGAGGGTGCAACATGGGAGGCCAAGGCCGACATGAAAACCCGTTATCCTCACCTTTTTTATGTTTAAGGTTAGTCATTCTCTCTAATGATATAATTATGCTAGATATTGTGAATCCTTGATGTTTTGGTGATATTATTTTCTCAAAAATCCTAGTTTTTAGAGACTTCACAATGAAGTCACTGTAAGGTGGCCTTAAACAAATTTGAAATATTTCTTGCTTCTTGCATATTTGAGTCATGTCGTGTATTGTGATATAGTGAATCCTTGTAGATATTATACTCAGCATATTGATAAGATGAACTTTGTGCTAATCGACTTGTGTATCAAATGATTGAGCTCATAGTGTAGTGAGGAGGAGATACCTCATGAGGAAACTTTGAGCTTATGTGTGATAAATTGATGTTTTGAAGTGTTTTATTGAAATGATGTGATTCATGCTAATTGGACATTGTCAATTGGTTGAGCTGCTAGTCTTGAGTCTATTCCCTCCTTTAAAGAGTGTTTAGTGTCATTCGGGGACGAATGTCCCTAAGGGGGGGATAATGTAACATTTGGAAATCCCAAGTCACGTGGTAAGACTTAACCAGACTCCTTAAGGTCTAAATCATTGTTCCTAGCCAAATTAGGTGTATATAGAGTGGTTAAAGTGTTTTAAAACCAAAATGTTCAAGAACGTCCACGACGTTCGGAAAGTTGGTTCATGAAAGGGCTAGTGTGTTCTAATAGTTTGACTAAGTTTAAGGGTCGGAATCGAGCAAAAGTTTGTAGCAGTAGGTGTATCACATAGTGAGGGATGGTTTCATGATGGAAAAGTCAGGGTACGATTCTCCAAGGACCAACCAAGGGCCCTCGAGGAGGACCTTTGTGGCAGGAAGGTGCAACACTGCCTGGGAGTGTGCCTCGACGGATGGGTCGATGGGGCATCACGGGCACGACGGGGCATCGAGGCCACCGTCGTCCCACCCTTAGTCGCCTCCTTAAGAACCCTCGCCTGCACAGTCTCTGACCGAGACGACGGAAGTGCAGGACGGAGGAAGGGTCGTCCGTCACACCCCCGACGGACCATCGATGGGGTTCTGTCGGTGGGGGGCCTGTTATGGTGTAACAACCCTAAAAATGAATAAGATAAATACTTAAGGTATCAAGAATGCTTGCTATTAGATCAAGGTTCACACGGATTGATACGCGTAGAACCAGACCTCAGAACCCTTACTACGACCAAGCCAACTAACTTGGGGGTTAATTGAGCTTGGAAAGGTTGGAACCAACCATGTGAGGCTCACGAAAACAAAGATTTAATCGAAAGAGTATTTACCGGACTTAAAAGAAGAAATTTTAAGTTTTGAGGGTCCAGGGGTAAAATGGTCTTTTCCAGGCCAAGGGTAATATTATAATTACCCTGAGGAATTAATTAATTAATTAATTTAAATTAAAAGAGTAATTCGGGTGGGTTGACCCGAAGTGACCCATTTTCGCAAAAAGGGTGTCACTCGGGTTCGAGCCCCACTTGAAGCAACGAATTGATGATTTGATCATCAATTATAATCTGATTTTTGTAAGGGCATAATAGTAATTTCACCTAAGCTAAATAAATCAGATTTTTATTAATTAAATTAAACCTTACTTTGACTAAATTCAAACCTACACTCCTAATCCTAATAAATCTCTTTCACGTCACTCAACTCTCTTTCACGTCACTCAACTCTCTTTCACGTCTCTAAACTTTCATTCTCTCACATTCTGCCTAACAAAAGAAAACTCAAGAACTGTTTAACAACAAAAGTTCTTCACCCTTGAAGAACAAACACGAAAATTCTAAGAAAACAAGTTAACCAAAAAGGTTAGGCAAAAGGGAGGGGTGTTCCGTCGAGAATTAGTGAAAGTTTCGGTGTTGAACGTGATTGGAGAGGGTTTTGGACAGCAGGTCATGTGTGGATTAAACGTCAAATAGGTATGGGTTTCTTCTCTCTTGGTCCCTTTCCCAAGAGGCCCCTTACGATTCAAGATATTCACTCCGAAACTAAGGTTGTTCCCTGTTGCATGTCCTTGTCACTACCTCCCAAATGATTTCGTAGGTTGGGTATTTTGTGCTGGTAGATTTAGGCATGTATGATGTTTTTGTATTGAAAGTGAATATGTGTATGTGCTTGAAATCACGAAGATGACAATCAAGGTGTGATCGAAAAAGTAGGTGTGTGTGTGCACGTTTGGCAGTGTGTTTTGGCCACTGTTTTGGGGACGTGTAAGACATGTATTTCTTGTATTTTATGTGTTAAAATTATGCACAAAGTGATGTTCATTGTGATGAAATGTGGTTGATTGAATAACAATATTTTAGCCAAATAAATCTATAAAAGATACACCTAAAAACGTGTTAAAATGATGTGTGAATGCACTCTATCAATCAAGTGAAAACGTGGATGAAAAACGGGTTGAAAAGTGACCAAAATTTCCAACAACTAAGTAATATTAATTTTAGACTAAAGCTTAACAAAGAGATCTAGAAATTTAATACCTTTTTAAAGAGGTGAGGCCACCAGGATTCAAACCTGTGACCTCACCCTTGACTACTGGATTTCGCGACAAGGGAAAAGAAAGAGGGGGCTGGGGGAATCGAACTGGAGGAGAAAGAGGAGAAAAATAATTAAGCAAATAAATGGGAGGCGTGGGATTCGAACCCACGACCTCCAGCCACGCGCGAAAGGGGAGAAAATAAAGAAAAGAAAATGTGAGTCGTGGGAATCGAACCCACGACCTCAAGGCTGGAAAAAAAGGAGAAGGCAAAAATGAATTAAGAAACAAAGTGAGGTTGTGGGGGTTCGATCCCACAACCTCACTGCCAAGGCGCCTAGTTAAGGAATATTTAATTAAAAATAAGATAGGAGGCTGTGGGGGTTCGAACCCACAACCTCCCAAGCCTCTAGCGAAATTAAGTTAAAAATAAGGAGGCTGTGGGGGTTCGAACCCAAAACCTCCCTATTCCAGCGAATTAAATACTAAAAATCAAAGAGGCTGTGGTGGTTTGATCTGACAACCTCTTGGTTTGGGCGAAAATGAGCAAAGTGATGTAAATGAAAAATAAAAAGGGGTTGTGGGGGTTCGAACCCACAACCCTTCGGCCAACCTAAGAGAAAAACTAAGTAGAAAATTAATGATACGATGTTAATGTTGGGATTTAATTTAGAGTTCTAATGTTATGAATATTAGAAATAAAATCAATGAAAAATATAAATGATATCCAAGTGATTCAAACTTGGGTTTCCTTGCCCAATCTTCCGTATTTATACATAAGTCATACGTGAACAAAATATCCAGGAATAATGCCACCTACTTAGATAAAAATCAAGATCTTGGCATATATACGAGATACATAAGTCTTGTACTACATAATCTTAGGAATGTATGAATCACTTAACGAATTATGAATGAAGCCTCATGGCTTGTGTGTATAGACTCATAAGTCTAGCATACGTTTTAAAGAAGTGAACCTAAGGTGTATGTAATGAAATGACGAAACCCTAGAAGGGTTAAGTAAGAGTGTGAAACACACAAATGGCCAAGTATATTGGCATATGATGAAATGAACATTCACGTAAAATGGGGTGAGTAATTATGAAGAGCAAATGTGCCAATGTTAGCGAATGTGGTGACAACATGATATGAGGCTAATGTGTACGATAAGAGCAATCTCAAATGAGCCTAAGTAAATGTTACCAACACGTACTCACCAACGAGAGTGTAAGATAATGAAGAGACCAGTCTCTATGAACACTCTAATGAAAGTATTGAGATTAACAAACTTAATACTAATGATGAGATGAGAAATCATCTAATGAGCTATGATATCCTCATACTAAAAGCCAGCTTCCATGACGTATGAGTTGAATGAAATGGAACTTTATACTGAGCACCGATAGGCTAGCTATGAGCGGTGATGACTTCTTTCGGGAAGGGCGGAGGTTCACGTAACTCTCATGAGATGAGACTGTCCGGCTTGCCGGGTATGGGTCTCCTTATATCTCCTAGTCTTTGAACCTATACTGCCAATATAGGGATCTAGCGGGGTTAAATTCCCATGTACGCTAGAATGTTTTTGGGTCACCTTGGCTGTGATTCCACCTCTTTTCAGTGTGGGGGAGACACTGGATTTCATGATGCTCACATGATCTATGTCGGTTAAAGTTAAAGTTCCCAATGAATGAATGAGGCCAGCCTCAAATGAAGCACATAATGAAATGAATAATACCAAGGGTGTTAGGATAGGATAATCAAAAGGTGAGTTAGATTCAAGTAAGGACATTAGGTCATTCTTGGTCATTGCACAACGAACCTAATGAAAGTCTTAAACTACATTCTAGGTATAGCTGGTGGTTACACTAGCCTATGAATGAAATGAAATGGAGTACGTATGAATGAACGAAGCAGACTCTGTGTTTGCTAATGAAGACTCTCAATTTGAGGTCCCATATGTTGAGCCCTCCTTTCTGGGATGTCTTAATGTTAAGTCCATGATTCCAAGGTCTCATGACATATGAATGAATGATATTAAGAAGTTATGTGCTACATGCAAAAATGTGCTATATGATATATGATATGTGCTATGTGTAAATCTTATGTGCTGTGTGCAATGTGAAAAGTATGATGATGTATGTTATTCTCATGGCATAACTTTCCTATTCCAAATCTGTAAAGCTCACTGACTTTCCTAATCCAAATTTGGAAAGCTCGTTGACTTTTCTAATCCAAATTTGGAAACTTTCCTAATCTCAATTTGGCAAGTCCACTGATTTGACTTTCAAAAATCATGTTGTTAGGGAAGAGCTATTATTTCTCATGCATGTCCTTGGTGTGTGCTTGCATATACCCATACTTAGTACAAGTGTGTACTAACCCTATACAACTATACTATTTTAGGTGCAGGCACAGGTGGACGATAGAGCTACAGGATCATTGTTGTAGTTATCCGGACGTCCAGCATTCATCCGGAGTTGGTAGGTCCTCATGCTTTCGAGGATGCTACTGTTTTATATTCTAGCTTAGGTTTAGAGTTGAGCTAGTGGAGCATGTTCCACTAGCGTTTCTTTCCTGTTTTTATTCAAACTCTGTATTGGTGCCATTTTGGCAATTATGCAGTTAATAAGAATTGAAATATTTCTTTCAGTTGCTTATCTCTTAATGTTAGATGGTTGATGGTGAACAATGATGTATTAATGAGAATGTTTTTATAAGTATGATAAGAAACAAAAGTTTAAAATTTTCCGCTAAAATTAACCTAAGTAAAGTAAGAATAACGTAAGTAGGCTTGTCTGCGACCTCTGAGAGGTCAACGACGCCGGTCTCGTCTGGGGTCTAGATTCCAGTCGTGACAAAGTTGGTATCAGAGCACTAGGTTAAATTCCGATAATAATGAGTTCACATAAACCACATTGAGTAGTATCTAAGTCATGGTAGTGAAGTGCACCTCTATCCTGGATTAGAGACTGCATGATGCGTAGGAAAATTTCCCTTTTTCTGATCTTATCATGCTTCTCCTAAAGTTTAATTTCTTGGTGTTATGAGCGTGTCTAACATCAATCTTTGTTGTTTTCAGAGAATGAATACTAGGAGGACTATTGGTCAGAGGAGAGGAGGTGCAGCTGCTGGGGGCAATCAGGTTCCACCCCAGGCTCCATCTGAAGGAGTGGCTGTGCCAGTTAACCCAGCTGGATTGACTGATGTTGAGGTGAGGGCATCTCTGGCCCAGATGGCACAGGCCATTACTATGCAAGCCCAGGCTATGACTGCCCAGGTTAACCGGAAGGATGTTCAGAGGGAGAACCCACCGGTTCGTAGCATGACTGACAGACTGAGAGACTTCACGAGGATGAATCCTCCTATTTTCACAGGGTCTAACACTTCAGAGGTCCCCTAGGAGTTTGTGGATGAGGTGCATAAGATTCTGGTGGCTATGTGGGCCACAGATATTGAGAAGGCTAAGCTGGCTTCCTATCATCTCAAGGATGTGGCACAAACTTGGTGCAAGATGTGGCAGGATAGCCAAGCTTTGGGCGGAGTTCCAGTCACTTGGGAGTTGTTTAAGACAACTTTTCTGGAGAGATTCTTTCCCAGAGAGATGAGAGAAGCCAAGGTTGAGGAGTTCATAAACCTTAAACAAGGCTCTATGACGGTGAGGGAGTTTTCCCTCAAGTTTGTTAAGCTATCAAGGTATGCTACTTTCCTTAGTATTTAATAGCAAGGATGAGGAGAGTACTGAGCTTTGTTGAAATTATCCAGGTATGCTACTTCCCTGGTTTCGAACAGCAGGGATGAGATGAGCAGGTTCCTCATAGGAATCAATGGAGACCTGGAGGAGGAGTGTCGGTCTCCGATGCTCCATGATAATGTGGACCTTTCCAGGTTGATGGTGCATGTCCAGCAGGTGGAGGACAGACATAGAAAAAGGGGTATTCGTGATGCTAGGAGGCCTAAGCGTCAAGATCAGGCAGGTCCCAGCCATCGAGGCCACAGAAATAACTTTGGCGTCCGTGAGCAGCCAAGGTTTAAGAAGGAACTCTCCGACCAAAGGGAGTCAAGTTCACCCAATGGTCGCTATGATAGGGATTCCGAGTCCAGAGATAAGAGAAACAAGGGAATAGATACACCTAATTAAAGGCAACGTTGCAGGAAGTGTGGCAAACTGCATGGAGGAGAGTGTATGATGGGCTCTAACGCTTGTTACAGTTGAGGAAAACCAGGACACATGGTGAAGGATTGTCCGAATAGGAGAAGTCAAGAACAAGGGAAGGAGAGAGTTCAACCTAATGGTCCAAAATGAAGAGGCTCCAAGGAGGCAACGATTCTTCGCACTCAAGTCTAGGGGTGCAGGGGAAGTCACTTTTGATGAAGCCTCGGGTGCGTAGCCTTAATTAGTCTTTCATATATTTGACTGTGTATGGTAGTTATGCACTAGTATAAAGTTAATATGTTTGAGTCATCATGTTGGTTGCTGATTTATATGACTTATATGGTGACTTATGTTGTATGCTTTAATGAGACTAGTTTAGGAAAATATTCCTTAGTCTATTAATGTGAAGCTACTAGTAGGTTTCAAGGATGGCATCATGTTAATATGTGAATCAGATATTCACCAATGGAAGTATTGAAGTACCTATGTATGTGTACGTTCTATAAATGACTTATTTTTTGTTAGTAAAGATTAGTGTCATTCGGGGACGAATGTTCCTAAGGGGGGAATAATGTAACAACCCTAAAAATGAATAAGATAAATACTTAAGGTGTCAAGAATGCTTGCGATTAGACCAAGGTTCACACGGATCGCGTAGAACCAGACATCAGAACCCTTACTACGACCAAGCCAACTAACTTAGGGAGTTAATTGACCTTGGAAAGGTTTGAACCAACCATGTGAGGCTCACAAAAATGAAGATTTAATCGAAAGAGTCTTTATCAAACTTAAAAGAAGAAATTTTAAGTTTTGATGGTCCAGGGGTAAAATGGTCTTTTCCAGGCCAAGGGTAATATTGTAATTACCTTGAGCAATTAATTAATTAATTAATTAATTAAAATTAAAAGAGTAATTTGGGTGGGTCAACCCGAAGTGACCCATTTTCGCAAAAAGGGTGTCACTCGGGTTCGAGCCCCACTTGAAGCAACGAATTGATGATTTGATCATCAATTATAATCTGATTTTTGTAAGGGCATAATGGTCATTTCACCTAAGCTAAATAAATCAGATTTTTATTAATTAAATTAAACCTTACTTTGACTAAATTCAAACCTACACTCCTAATCCTAATAAATCTCTTTCACGTCACTGAACTCTCTTTCACGTCTCTCAACTCTCATTCTCTCACATTCTGCCTAACAAAAGAAAACTCAAGAACTGTTTAACAACAAAAGTACTTCACACTTGAAGAACAAACACGAAAATTCTAATAAAACAAGTTAACCCAAAATGTTAGGCAAAAGGGAGGGGTGTTCCGTCGAGAATTGGTGAAAGTTTTTGGAGAGGGTTTTGGACAGCAGGTCATGTGTGGATTGAACGTCAAAAAGGTATGGGTTTCTTCTCTCTTGGTCCCTTTCCCAAGATGCCCCTTACGATTCAAGATATTCACTCCGAAACTAAGGTTGTTGCCCGTTGCATGTCCTTGTCACTAGCTCCCAAATGATTTCGTAGGTTGGGTATTTTGTGCTGGTAGATTTAGGCATGTATGATTTTTTTGTATTGAAAGTGAATATGTGTATGTGCGTGAAATCACGAAGATGACAATCAAGGTGTGATCGAAAAATGAGGTGCGTGTGTACACGTTTGGCAGTGTGTTTTGGCCACTGTTTTGGGGATGTGTAAGACATGTATTTCTTGTATTTTATGTGTTAAAATTATGCACAAAGTGATGTTCATTGGGATGAAATGTGGTTGATTGAATAACAATCTTTTAGCCAAATAAATCTATAAAAGATACACCTAAAAACGTGTTAAAATGATGTGTGAATGCACTCCATGAATCAAGTGAAAACGTGGATGAAAAATGGGTTGAAAAGTGACCAAAATTTCAACAACTAAGTAATATTAATTTTAGACTAAAGCTTAACAAAGAGATTTGGATATTTAATACCTTTTTAAAGAGGTGAGGCCACCAGGATTCGAACCTGTGACCTCACCCTTGGCTACTGGATTTCGCGACAAGGGAAAAGAAAGAGGGGGCTGGGGGAATCGAACTCGCGAACTTGAGGAGAAAGAGGAGAAAAATAATTAAACAAATAAATGGGAGGCGTGGGATTTGAATCCACGACCTCCAGGCACGCGCGAATGGGAAGAAAATAAAGAAAAGAAAACGTGAGGCGTGGGGATCGAACCCACGACCTCAAGGCTGGAAAAAAAAGGAGAAGGCAAAAATGAATTAAGAAACAAAGTGAGGCTGTGGGGGTTCGATCCCACAACCTCACTGCCAAGGAGCCTAGTTAAGGAAGATTTAATTAAAAATAAGATAGGAGGCTGTGGGGGTTCGAACCCACAACCTCCCAAGCCTCTAGCGAAATTAAGTTAAAAATAAGGAGGCTGTGGGGGTTCGAACCCACAACCTCCCTATTCCAGCGAATTAAATACTAAAAATCAAAGAGGCTGTGGGGGTTTGATCCCACAACCTCTTGGTTTGGGCAAAAATGAGCAAAGTGATGTTAATGAAAAATAAAAAGGGGTTGTGGGGGTTCGAACCCACAACCCTTCGGCCAACCTAAGAGAAAGACTAAGTAGAAAATTAATGATACGATGTTAATGTTGGGATTTAATTTAGAGTTCTAATGTTATGAATATTAGAAATAAAATCAATGAAAAATATAAATGATATCCAAGTGATTCAAACTTGGGTTTCCTTGCCCAATCTTCCGTATTTATACATAAGTCATACGTGAACAAAATATCCAGGAATAATGCCACCTACTTAGATCAAAATCAAGATCTTGGCATATATACGAGATACATAAGTCTTGTACTACATAATCTTAGGAATGTATGAATCACTTAACGAATTATGAATGAACCCTCATGGCTTGTGTGTATAGACTCATAAGTCTAGCATACGTTTTAAAGAAGTGAACCTAAGGTGTATGTAATGAAATGACGAAACCCTAGAAGGGTTAAGTAAGAGTGTGAAACATACAAATGGCCAAGTATATTGGCATATGATGAAATGAGCATTCACGTAAAATGGGGTGAGTAATTATGAAGAGCAAATGTGCTAATGTTAGTGAATGTGGTGACAACATGATATGAGGCTAATGTATACGATGAAAGCAATCTGAAATGAGCTTAAGTAAATGTTACCAAAACGTACTCACCAATGAGAGTGTAAGATAATGAAGAGACCAGTCTCTATGAACACTCTAATGAAAGTATTGAGATTAACACACTTAAGACTAATGATGAGATGAGAAATCATCTAATGAGCTATGATGTCCTTATACTAGAAGCCTGCTTCCATGACGTATGAGTTGAACGAAATGGAACTTTATACTGAGCACCGATAGGCTAGCTATGAGCGGTGATGCCTTCTTTTAAGAAGGGCGGAGGTGCATGTAACTCTCATGAGATGAGACTGTCCAGCTTGCCGGGTATGGGTCTCCTTATATCTCCTAGTCTTTGAACCTATAATGCCAATATAGGGATCTGGCGGGGTTAAATTCCCACGTACGCTAGCATGTTTTTGGGTCACCTTGGCCGGTGATTCCACCTCTTTTCGGTGTGGGGGAGACACTGGATGTCATGATGCTCACATGATCTATGTCAGTTAAAGTTAATGTTCCCAATGAATGAATGAGGTCAGCCTCAAATGATGCACATAATGAAATGAATGATACCAAAGGTGTTAGGATAGGATAATCAAAAGTGAGTTAGATTCAAGTAAGGACATTAGGTCATTCTTGGTCATTGCACAACGAACCTAATGAAAGTCTTAAACTACATCCTAGGTATATCTGGTGGTTACACTGGCCTATGAATGAAATGAAATGGAGTACGTATGAATGAACGAAGCAGACTCTGTGTTTGCTAATGAAGACTCCCTATTTGAGCTCCCATCTGTTGATCCCTCCTTTCTCGGATGTCTTAATGTTAAGTCCATGATTCCAAGGTCTCATGGCATATGAATGAATGATATTAAGAAGTTATGTGCTACATGCAAAAATGTGTTATATGCTATATGATATGTGCTATGTGTAAATGTTATGTGCTGTGTGCAATGTGAAAAGTATGATGATGTATGTTATTCTCATGGCATAAATTTCCTATTCTAAATCTGGAAAGCTCACTGACTTTCCTAATCCAAATTTGGAAAGCTCATTGACTTTCCTAATCCAAATTTGGAAACTTTCCTAATCTCAATTTGGCAAGTCCACTGATTTGACTTCCAAAAATCATGTTGTTAGGGAAGAGCTATTCTTTCTCATGCATGTCCTTGGTGTGTGCTTGCATATACCCATACTTAGTACAAGTGTGTACTAACCCTATACAACTATACTATTTAGGTGCAGGCACAGGTGGAAGATAGAGCTACAGGATCATTGTTGCAGTTATCCGGACGTCCAGCATTCATTCGGAGTCGGTAGGTCCTCATGCTTTCGAGGATGCTACTGTTTTATATTCTAGCTTAGTTTTAGAGTTGAGCTAGTGGAGCATGTTCCACTAGCGTTTCTTTCATGTTTTTATTCAGACTGTGTATTGGTGCCATTTTGGCAATTATACACTTAATAAGAATTGAACTATTTCTTTCAGTTGCTTATCTCTTAATGTTAGATGGTTGATGGTGAACAATTACGTATTAATGAGAATATTTTTATAAGTATGATAAGAAACAAAAAGTTTCAAGTTTTCTGCTAAAATTAACCTAAGTGAAGTAAGAATAACATAAGTAGGCTTGTCTGCGACCTCTGAGAGGTCAACGACGCCGGTCTTATCTGGGGTCTAGATTTCAGTCGTGACATATGGTTCGGTGAACTTAAGCTATAGTTCATTTAATTTTTTAAGTGTCTTAGGGGTAATTGGGTATTAAGGGAAGACTAATTAAGTTGACTTAGCCCCACTATAAATACCCCCAATCCTCATTAGCCTAATCACAATTCTCAAAATAAACTCTCTTCCTTCTCTCTACTTTCTCTCTCTATTAGAAGACTCCATTGGAGAATAGCTTGGGAGGTTCATTGGGGGATGGTTTAGCATGAAATCACCATCAAAACGTCATCAAATCTTAAGGTATGGTATCTAATTCACCTTTGGGACTTCTTTCCTCAAAGGGCTCCTTCAAAAGTTTTCCAAAAGTTGAGTTTCATATGGGTTTTATCCAATTTCGGATTTGATGTTATGAATTGAGTTGTTCATGTATTCTTTGGGTCATAATGAGTAGATTATCATATATTGTAACTTGATTATGATAATTTGAGGTGGTTTGGTTTAGATTGAAGATGATGACCCTTAACCCTTAACCCTAGGTATGAGATTGATGTGAATTTCGGTTGGGTTGATGTAATCGATCTAATTATTGTTTAAATCATCTTTAATGATTGTTATTGCATTGATCATCAATCTATTTTGATGAATTGAAGTCCTTCATGCTAATTCTTGAGTGTTGAATTTAGGGTAAGAAGATAGACTTAGATATCATGTTATCAAGCTTTGATTTAGTATTGAATTATAGTGTAGTGAGTCTTCTAAATTAGTTCTTATGTGGATTGTTGAATTACATTGGTGTGATGATCCAATTTGAGTTGGTCTATGGGTTGATGGTAAGTCCCTTTTATTGGTGAGCTATGGAGGAGTGTTGGTAAGTCTTGATTATCCTAATTCTTACTTCTATTGTGGTTATTGTCAATAGGCTATGATGTTGTGTTGAAGTATACCTTGTTTAAAATGATAGGATGGTATGATGATTGAATTTAAATGCTTTAGGTTTTGGTTGTGAGGTTGCCTAGGAGTATATGTTTGTCACAACCGGAATCTAGACCCCAGACGAGACCGGCGTCGTTGACCTCTCAGAGGTCGCAGACAAGCCTACTTACGTCATTCTTACTTCATCTAGGTTAATTTTAGCGGAAAAATTTGAAAATTTTATCATACTTATAAAAGCATTCTCATTAATACATAATTGTTCACCATCAACCATCTAACATTAAGAGATAAGCAACTGAAAGAAATAGTTCAATTCTTATAAAGCGTATAATTGCCAAAATGGCACCAATACATAGTCTGAATAAAATAGGAAAGAAACGCTAGTGGAACATGCTCCACTAGCTCAATACTAAAACTAAGCTAGAATATAAAAAAAGTAGCATCCTGGAAAGCATGAGGACCTACCAAAACCGGATGAATGCTGGACGTCCGGATAACTGCAGCGATGATCATGTAGCTCTATCGTCCACCTGTGCCTGCACCTAAAATAGTAGAGTTTGTATAGGGTTAGTACACACTTGTACTAAGTATGGGTATATGCAAGCACACACCAAGGACATGCATGAGAAAGAATAACACTTTACTAACAACATGATTTTTGGAAGTCAAGTCAGTGGACTTGCCAAATTGAGATTAGGAAAGTTTCCAAATTTGGATTAGGAAAGTCAATGAGCTTTCAAAATTTGGATTAGGAAAGTCAGTGGGCTTTCCATATTTGGAATAGGAAAGTTATGCCATGAGAATAACATACATCATCAAACTTTTCACATTTGCACACAACACATAACATTTACACATAGCACACATCATATAGCATACAACACCTCTTTTATGTAGCACATAACTTCTTTATTGTCATTCATTCATATGCCATGAGACCTTAGAATCATGGACTTAACATTAAGACCTCCCAGAAATGAAGGCTCAACATATGGGACCTCAACTAGGGAGTCTTCATTAGCAAACACAGAGTCTGCTTCATTCATTCATACGTACTTCATTTCATTTCGTTCATAGTCGAGTGTAACCACCGGTTATACCTAGGATATAGTTTAAGACTTTCATTAGGTTCATTGTGCAATGACAAAGAATGACCTAATGTCATTACTTGAATCTAACTCACCTTTTGATTATCCTATCCTAACACCTTTTGTATTCATTCATTTCATTATGTGCATCATTTGAGGCTGGCCTCATTCATTCATTGGGAACTTTAACTTTAACCGACATAGATCATGTGAGCATCATGAAATCCAGTCTCCCCCACCCCGAAAAGAGGTGGAATCACCGACCAAATTGATCCAATAACATGCTAGCGTATATGGGAATTTAACCCCGCCAGATCCCTATATTGGCACTATAGGTTCGAAGACTAGGAGATATAAGGAGACCCATACCCGGCAAGCCGGACAGTCTCATCTCATGAGAGTTACGTGAACCTCTGCCCTTCCCGAAAGAAGGCATCACCGCTCATAGCTAGTCTATCGGTGCTCAGTATAAAGTTCCATTTAATTCATCTCATACGTCATGGAAGCTAACTTCTAGTATGAGGACATCATAGCTCATTAGATGATTTCTCATCTCATCATTCGTATTAAGTGCGTTAAGCTCAATACTCTCGTTAGAGTGTTCATAGAGACTGGTCTCTTCATTATCTTACACTCTCATAGGTGAGTACGTGTTGGTAACATTTTCTTAGGCTCATTTGAGATTGCTCTCATCATTTACATTAGCCTCATATCATGTTGTCACCACATTCATTATCATTAGCACCTTTGCTTTTTCATAGTTACTCACCTCTTATTATGTGAATGTTTATTTCATCATTTCATGGTTCATCTCATCATATGCCAATGCACTTGGCCATTTAGTGTATTTACACTCATACTTTAACCCTTCTATGGTTCATAATTTCATTTCATACATCTTAGGTTCACTTACTTTTGAACGTATGTTAGACTTATGTGTCTATACATACAAGCCATGAGACTTCATTCGTAGTTCATTAAGTGACTCATACATTCCTAAGATTTTATAGCACAAGATTTATGTATCTTGTATATATGCCAAGATCTTGATTTCGATCTAAGTAGATGGCATTATTCTTGAATGATTTGTTCACGTATGACTTATGTATCAAACGGAAGTTTGGGCAAGGAATCCCAAGTCTTTAATCAATTGAATGTCATTTACATTATTGATCGATTTTATTCTAATAGTCATAACATTTTAACTCTAAGTCAAATCACAATGTTTATATTGAAGGGTTACTTGTCTATTTAAAATTTTCCTTGCCTTGGCCGATGGGTTGTGGGTTCAAGCCCCCACAACCCCATTTTCGTTTTTCTTTTATTAGCATAATATTCTCCTATTCTTTCTTAAACCAAGAGGTTGTGGGTTCAATCTCCACTCTCCACATTTATTTTCTCCTTTATTTTTCTCCTAACTCTCTCATCCATTCAAGAGGTCGAGGGTTCAATCCCCACTCTCCTCATTTATTTTTCTCCTTTATTTTGCTCCTAACTTTCTCATCCATTCAAGAGGTTGGGAGTTCAATCCCCACTCTCCACATTTCCTTTTTCTTACCTTATTTCACTGATTTTTAACATGGTGAGGTCACGGGTTCGATCCTTAGTTACCTCACTTATTTTTCTTCATTTTTCATAGCTTATTAAAGAACTTTACTTGGCTGAAATTAACCAACAATGTGCTGGAAATTTGAGATACATTTTTCAGCTTCTTTTTATCAACATTTAGAGTTAATTCTTAGGGAATTTCGTGAATCATTTAGCTAATAGTTTTTTCACTCAAATCAGCCACTTTATACTTCATATGAACATCACGATTAATACAAGTTTGTGCACGTGAAATACAACCATAAAACAAGTTATTTTCATACTTCAATCTGTGTTCAAAGTCACGCACATAAACACATATTTCGGAAAGCATAGGTTATCATTTGTACGATTCCAAATGCACATTCATGAACATATTCATCACGAAAAAACACATTACATGCCTAATATCTACCAGCAGACATACCAACCTACAACCATCAATAGGATCTAGTGACAGGGACATGAAACGGGGAACAACCCTCGTTTTCGAAATAGATTCGTCTGAGTCCTAAGGGTCTCTTGGGAAAGGGACCAAGAGTAAGAAAACCCATACCTTTTTGATGTTTTTACAATACACAACCTGCTGTCCAACCTCTCCAAACCACGTTCAAGTCCAACACTTCAACACCAACCGACGGAAGACTCCTCCCCTTTGCCTAACGTGATGGATTAAGGTTGTTTTCTTAGCTTTTTGTGTGAGTTCTTCAAGTGTGAAGAACTTCCATATATTTTCTGTTATCGAAGTTGTTTTTGGCAGAGAGAAAACGTGAGAATGAATGGTTAAACGTGAGAGAGAGAGAGTGAGAGAGAGTGGCTTAAAATTAGGAGTTTTAGTTTGGGAATTAGTCAAACCAGGACTCTTTGTTAAACCTTTAAATAAAAAAATCTGATTTTTCTTTTTCTTAAATCAGCTAATATTTATTAATTAACTAAATTAATTTATCCATTTAAATAAAAACAAGTTAAATCATTGCTTCCACCTAGGTTCGAACCCGGGTGGAGCAACACCTCACTTCAAGAGCTCAATTTCGGCTCTCTCTCCCCAAATTGCCCCTCCATCTTATTAAATAATTAATTATATATATATATAGGGTAATTACGATACTACCCTCAGCTTGGTAAAAGACCACTTTACCCCTAGACCCTCACCTTAAAATTCCTTCTTTTTAAGTCCGGTAAAAACTCCTTCGATTAAATCTTTGTTTTCGAGAGCCTTACTTGGTTGGTCCCAACCTTTCCAAGCTCAATTTACTCCCCAAGTTAGTTGGCTTGGTTGTAGCAAGGCTTCCGAGGTCTGGTTCTACGCGCATCAATCCGTGTGAACCCTGGTCTAATCATAGGCATTCTTGACACACTAAGCATTTCTTATCTTATCCATTTTCAGGGTTGTTACATTATCCCCCCCTTAGGAACATTCGTCCCCGAATGACACTACTAACTATCTAGCGTAATTCCAGTCAGATCATAACATAGTTACTATACACAATCAAGCAATAGTAACAAAGAATGGAGAGATAAGGAAACTTAGACTTAAGAGTAGGAAGTCTAACCTCAAGGGCTGAATAGATGAGGGTAGCGGGATCTCATGTCGGCCTCGGCCTCCCACGTAGCACCCTCAACAAGATGATTCCTCCATAATACCTTCACTGTGGAAATCTCCTTGTATACCCTATCAGCTCTTACATTTCCTCCCGTTCGGTCAATCCTTCATAATGTGACCCGGTTTGCCACAACTATAACATCATTAGGGTCCATCATACATTCTCCTCCATGAATTATGCCACACTTCCGATTAGGTGGCCTCTCCTGGGCTGTAAAGTCTTACGAACTTCAGGGAGTAATTCCTGACTGATATCGAGCCCTGCTTAAGGTTGATGAATTCCTCAACCTTAGTCTCCTTCATTTATCTGGGAAAGAACTGCTCTATAGTAGCCATCTTGAAAAGATTCCAAGTAATAGGACCTCCTCCTAAGGCCTTGCTATCCTGTCACACCTTATACCAGGATTGAGCTACATCTTTTAGCTGGTAGGATGTCAACTCAGACTTCTTCACATCAATCAAACCCAACAGCCTGAGCTTTTAAAGTGCTAGCTTGGGCCATTTATACCAATGTTGTTATTACTTCATCATCTGTCAACCCATCTGGGTTAACAGGCATCTCTATTCCAGCAGCTGGATCTTGGGGAAAAACTTGGATTACCCCAGCAGCTGCTCCTCCAATATCTTCGCTTGCTTTTCTCCTTGTATTCATCTTTCAGAAACTTCAGGAGTTGATGTTAGACACGCTCATAACACCAAGAAAATTAGACATTAGGAAAAGCACGATAATATCAAAAGAAGGGAAACGTTGCTACGCATCATGCAGTCTATAATCCAGGATAGTGGTGCACTTCATTACCATGACTTAGAAACTACTCAATGTGGTTGATGTGAACTCATTATTTTCAGAATTTAACCTATGGCTCTGATACCAACTTTGTCACGACCGGAATCTAGACCCCAAACGAGACCGGCGTCGTTGACCTCTCAGAGGTCACAGACAAGCCTACTTACGTCATTCTTACTTCATCTAGGTTAATTTTAGCGGAAAAATTTGAAAATTTTATCATACTTATAAAAGCATTCTCATTAATACGTAATTGTTCACCATCAACCATCTAACATTAAGAGATAAGCAACTGAAAGAAATAGTTTAATTCTTATAAAGCGTATAATTGCCAAAATGGCACCAATACATAGTCTGAATAAAATAGGAAAAAAACGCTAGTGGAACATGCTCCACTAGCTCAATTCTAAAACTAAGCTAGAATATAAAAAAAGTAGCATCCTCGAAAGCATGAGGACCTACCAAAACCGGATGAATGCTGGATGTCCGGATAACTGCAGCGATAATCATGTAGCTCTATCGTCCACCTGTGCCTGCACCTAAAATAGTAGAGTTTGTATAGGGTTAGTACACACTTGTACTAAGTATGGGTATATGCAAGCACACACCAAGGACATGCATGAGAAAGAATAGCTCTTTACTAACAACATGATTTTTGGAAGTCAAGTCAGTGGACTTGCCAAATTGAAATTAGGAAAGTTTCCAAATTTGGATTAGGAAAGTCAATGAGCTTTCAAAATTTGGATTAGGAAAGTCAGTGGGCTTTCCATATTTGGAATAGGAAAGTTATGCCATGAGAATAACATACATCATCAAACTTTTCACATTTGCACACAGCACATAACATTTACATATAGCACACATCATATAGCATACAACACCTTTTTTATGTAGCACATAACTTCTTTATTGTCATTCATTCATATGCCATGAGACCTTAGAATCATGGACTTAACATTAAGACCTCCCAGAAATGAAGGCTCAACATATAGGACCTCAACTAGGGAGTCTTCATTAGCAAACACAGAGTCTGCTTCATTCATTCATACGTACTTCATTTCATTTCGTTCATAGTCGAGTGTAACCACTGGTTATACCTAGGATATAGTTTAAGACTTTCATTAGGTTCATTGTGCAATGACCAAGAATGTCCTAATGTCATTACTTGAATCTAACTCACCTTTTGATTATCCTATCCTAACACCTTTGGTATTCATTCATTTCATTATGTGCATCATTTGAGGCTGGCCTCATTCATTCATTGGGAACTTTAACTTTAACCGACATAGATCATGTGAGCATCATGAAATCCAGTGTCTCCCCCACACCGAAAAGAAGTGGAATCACCAGCCAAAGTGATCCAATAACATGCTAGCGTATATGGGAATTTAACCCCGCCAGATCCCTATATTGGCAGTATAGGTTCGAAGACTAGGAGATATAAGGAGACCCATACCCAGCAAGCCGGACAGTCTCATCTCATGAGAGTTACGTGAACCTCCGCCCTTCCCGAAAGAAGGCATCACCGCTCATAGCTAGTCTATCGGTGCTCAGTATAAAGTTCCATTTCATTCATCTCATACGTCATGGAAGCTAACTTCTAGTATGAGGACATCATAGCTCATTAGATGATTTCTCATCTCATCATTCGTATTAAGTGCGCTAAGCTCAATACTCTCGTTAGAGTGTTCATAGAGACTGGTCTCTTCATTATCTTACACTCTCATAGGTGAGTACGTGTTGGTAACATTTTCTTAGGCTCATTTGAGATTGCTCTCATCATTTACATTAGCCTCATATCATGTTGTCACCACATTCATTATCATTAGCACCTTTGCTTTTTCATAGTTACACACCTCTTATTATGTGAATGTTCATTTCATCATTTCATTGTTCATCTCATCATATGCCAATGCACTTGGCCATTTAGTGTATTTACACTCATACTTTAACCCTTCTAGGGTTCATCATTTCATTTCATACATCTTAGGTTCACTTACTTTTGAACGGATGTTAGACTTATGTGTCTATACATACAAGCCATGAGACTTTATTCGTAGTTCATTAAGTGACTCATACATTCCTAAGATTTTATAGCACAAGATTTATGTATCTTGTATATATGCCAAGATCTTGATTTCAATCTAAGTAGATGGCATTATTCTTGAATGATTTGTTCACGTATGACTTATGTATCAAACAGAAGTTTGGGCAAGGAATCCCAAGTCTTGAATCAATTGAATGTCATTTACGTTATTAATCAATTTTATTCTAATAGTCATAACATTTTAACTCTAAGTCAAATCACAATGTTTACATTGAAGGGTTACTTGTCTATTTAAAATTTTCCTTGCCTTGGCCGATGGGTTGTGGGTTCAAGCCCCCACAACCCCATTTTCGTTTTTCTTTTATTAGCATAATATTCTCCTATTCTTTCTTAAACCAAGAGGTTGTGGGTTCAATCCCCACTCTCCACATTTATTTTCTCCTTTATTTTTCTCCTAACTCTCTCATCCATTCAAGAGGTTGGGGGTTCAATCCCCACTCTCCTCATTTATTTTTCTCCTTTATTTTACTCCTAACTTTCTCATCCATTCAAGAGGTTGGGAGTTCAATCCCCACTCTCCACATTTCCTTTTTCTCACCTTATTTCACTGATTTTTAACATGGTGAGGTCACGGGTTCGATCCTTAGTTACCTCACTTATTTTTCTTCATTTTTCATAGCTTATTAAAGAACTTTACTTGGCTGAAATTAACCAACAATGTGCTGGAAATTTGAGATACATTTTTCCGCTTCTTTTCATCAACATTTAGAGTTAATTCTTAGGGCATTTCGTGAATCATTTAGCTAATAGTTTTTTCACTCAAATCAGCCACTTTATACTTCATATGAACATCACGATTAATACAAGTTTGTGCACGTGAAATACAACCATAAAACAAGTCATTTTCATACTTCAATCCGTGTTCAAAGTCACGACTACACATTGCACACACATAAACAGATATTTCGGAAAGAATAGGTTATCATTTGTACGATTCCAAATGCACATTCATGAACATATTCATCACGAAAAAACACATTACATGCCTAATATCTACCAGCAGACATACCAACCTACAACCATCAATAGGAGCTAGTGACAGGGACATGAAACGGGGAACAACCCTAGTTATCGAAATAGATTCGTCTGAGTCCTAAGGGTCTCTTGGGAAAGGGACCAAGAGTAAGAAAACCCATACCTTTTTGATGTTTTTACAATACACAACCTGCTGTCCAACCTCTCCAAACCACGTTCAAGTCCAACACTTCAACACCAACCGACGAAAGACTCCTCCCCTTTGCCTAACGTGATGGATTAACGTTGTTTTCTTAGCTTTTTGTGTGAGTTCTTCAAGTGTGAAAAACTTCCATATATTTTCTGTTCTCGAATTTGTTTTTGGCAGAGAGAAAACGTGAGAATGAATGGTTAAATGTGAGAGAGAGAGAGTGAGAGAGAGTGGCTTAAAATTAGGAGTTTTAGTTTGGGAATTAGTCAAACTAGGACTCTTTGTTAAACCTTTAAATAAAAAAGTCTGATTTTTCTTTTTCTTAAATCAGCTAATATTTATTAATTAATTAAATTAATTTATCCATTTAAATAAAAACAAGTTAAATCATTGCTTCCACCTAGGTTCGAAACCGGGTGGAGCAAGACCTCACTTCAAGAGCTCAATTTCGGATCTCTCTCCCCAAATTGCCCCTCCATCTCATTAAATAATTTATTATATATATATTTAGGGTAATTACGATACTACCCTTAGCCTGGTAAAAGACCATTTTACCCCTAGACCCTCAAAACTTAAAATTCCTTCTTTTTAAGTCCGGTAAAAACTCCTTCGATTAAATCTTTGTTTTCGAGAGCCTTACTTAGTTGGTACCAACCTTTCCAAGCTCAATTTACTCCCCAAGTTAGTTGGCTTGGTTGTAGCAAGGCTTCCGAGGTCTGGTTCTACGCGCATCAATCCGTGTGAACCCTGGTCTAATCATAGGCATTCTTGACACACTAAGCATTTCTTATCTTATCCATTTTCAGGGTTGTTACAATGTTATAGAGAAGTTGTTACATAAAGATGTGCTCTATTATTATAAGATGTGCAAGTGTCAACTTCACCTATATGAATTGCGAATGAAAGGACTAATTCTCATAAAATTCTTATTGAGCTATGATAATGAATATATATGAGGGCTAGGCTCTATGACCTAATATATATTTATGATTTTTATAAGAGTAAAGGCTTTTAAATAAAGGGACCTAAATTAGCACCAAGTGAGCGTGTATGTGAGGGAGTGACACTTTCTTACATAAGGAAAGGTAGGGTTCACTACGGTCCTCACGGGGTGGATAGCCTCATGACCCAAGGTAGGGTGTAGAGTTGATATGTCCATGGTTCTTTTCCCCAAGCTCCATCAACTATGTTGCCACCATAGGATACTAGCTAGTGGATCCACCTAGATACGTTTATGTTAGGTTCTACTTTAGCCGGTAGACCACCTTCCATCGGTGTAAGGTTTTATGACACCGGATTCAACATTTGCTCATGTGGTCTATGTCGGTTAAGGCAAGAGTTCCCTAAACTAAAATGAATGAATAAGATGTAGAATAATCGAAGTGACTTGAGGGGTTTGACTTTAGCTTGGGTAGGAGTATGGGACTCTACCTACGCCTTGCACTAGTTTGCCTTGATAGGAGTTTTGAGAAGTCAATTTTATGTATGTAAATGGTGATATAATGTAATTGACTTTGTACATTGAATAACATGCTTATGAGTATGAGGTTGATGTCCTTTGTTGAAGAAGAATACTACATGAAGATTATAGTTAGTATGATTTGCTTTGTTATGCTTTACTCATACCCATGTTTTATAATGATATTTCTTGATGATAGGATCTTATGAGATTAAGGGATTAAATGTGATGGTATGCATGTGGTATAGTTAGTTGCTTTGTATACTCAAGTAAATGGTCTAAATAGCATGATTTTTCTTAAATGTCCCTTTCTAAGCATACTTGATTGGTAATTGTGCATATGGTTTCATACTTAGTACATGTGTTGTACTAACCCCATTTCCTTCCCTTTCCCAAACATTTTATGTTCCGGTCATTGAATTGGATACGAGGTGCTTGGAAGGAAGACTTGGATATCTTATCATCCAAGTGGTAGGTCCTCATTCTCCCGAGGGCGATGCCGACATTCTACTACCATGCTACTTAGTTACTATAATTCTGTATTGACTCTATTACTCATTTGAGATGATGTTGTATATAGACTATATGTGGCTTCTTTTATTAATGTAGGGCTATGCCCAAGGTTTATTGTCTTTGTTAGATGGTTTATGAGATGACACGGCTTTTATGACTATAATTTCTTTACTATATAAATGGGTGAAATAAAAGTAGAAGACTATGTAAATCTTCGTATATGAACAAGTCTATGTATACTTGATATAAATACGATTTTGTGTATGTAGAGGTCTATGTAAACCTCCGAGTATATATAGATAAAAAGTTTTAAATTCTTTCACATTTTAATCGATGAATGCTATGACGAGGCTAAGAGGCTTGTCTTAGTCCTCAAAGAAGACGATGACGCCGGTTACGTCTAGGGGTGGGGGTAAACTCGGATGTGACAAACTTGGTATCAGAGCATGAGGTTGAATATCCTTGATGTTAATGTCTGTCTCAACAATATTATATAGGTTTGTATTCATAATTGTGAAGCGCGCCACACTTATGAATAGGAACTTATTTGATGCTTAGGAATTACTCTCATTGTTGGAAATCCATATCGTGCCTATAGAATGTACTTTATATATGTTTTCGCCTAAACCTTGTGTGTTGGTTATAGGAGATGAATACTAGAAGGAATGCAGCCAGAAGACTTGAGGAGGAGATTGCTGCTGCGGGAATTCCTCCCCGTGATGATCCAGTTCCTCCTCTTGAAGAGATTGTTGCTGATGATCAGGCTCCCGTTGATCCTCAACCCATGACGGAGGCTCAGATGAGGGTTATTCTTGCTCAAATGGCTCAAGCCATGACTACTCAAGCTCAAGCCGCAACGGTGCAAGCCCAAGCTATGACTGCCCAAGCCATTAGGGATATTGCACCTAGCGTCCATGAGCAAAATATGGCTTCCCGACTTAGGGACTTCACCCGAATGAATCCTCCTATCTTCTATGGGTCTAAGGTTGATGAAGACCCTCAAGAATTCATTAATGAGGTTTATAAGATTTTGTGTGCTATGGGGTTGTCTTCTAGTGAGAATGCCGAGTTGGCCTCATACCAACTCAAGGATGTGTCTCAGACATGGCATGTGCAATGGAAAGACAATAGGCCACTTCAAGATGGGCCATTGACTTGGGAGTTTTTCAAAAGGGCTTTCCTTGACCGGTTCTTCCCTAGGGAGATGAGAGAAACTAAGGTGGTAGAGTTCATCAATCTCCGCCAAGGAGGGATGAGTGTTCATGAGTACTCTTTGAAGTTCATTCAATTGGCCAAATATGGTCCTTCCTTGGTCTCTGATCCTAGAGACGAGATGAGTCGATTTGTGACAGGTGTGTCGGATGACTTGCAAGAAGAATGTCAATCAGCTATGCTTCATGATAACATGAATATTGGTAATCTCATGGTGCATGCAAAAAGGGTTGAGGAGGCGAGAGCAAAAAGGAAGGAAAAGGATTCAAGAAGGACAAGGTCTTTGGAGAGTGGAACTACTAAAGATAGGTTTGGAATTCAAGACAAGCCTAGATTCAAGAAAGGGTTCTCAAATCAAGTTCCATCTAAATTTCCCAAGTCTATGGATGGGAAGGCCCCTAGACCAAGAGTTCAAAAAGGGAAAAGTGGAAATTCGTTTGATGAGAATCCACCTTGCAAGGAATGTGGGAAGAAGCATTTAGGTGCTTGCCTCCTTGGGTCGGACAAGTGCTTTGGTTGTGGAAAGATTGGTCACAAAGTGCGGGATTGTCCTAATGCTAAGGGACAAAAGAAGGGTGGTCAGCCAAGTGGTTCTAATGATGCTCCCAAAAAGAACCGTTTCTATGCTCTTCGTTCGAGAGATGACCAAGAAGCCTCTCCCGATGTGGTGACCGGTATGTTACAAATCTTTACTATTGATGTGTATGCTTTGCTTTATCTGGGTGCTACTTTGTCTTTCGTTACTCCCTTAGTAGCTAAAAAGTTCGATACTTTACCCGATGTTTTTCATGAACCTATTTTGGTGTCTACTCCGGTGGGTGAGTCAGTTGTAGCAAAAAGAGTCTACCGAAATTATCCTATCTCTATGCCCCATAGAGTTTCTCATGTAGATCTAGTTGAACTAGACATGTTTGATTTTGATGTCATTTTGGGTATGGATTGGTTGCATGCTAGCTTCGCTTCTATTGTTTGTAGGACTAGAGTTGTGTAGTTTAGTTTCCCAAATTAACCCGTTTTTGAGTGGAAGGGTGGGAATTCTCTTCCTAGAGGTCGTTTCATATCATGTCTAAAAGCGAGTAAGATGATCTCAAAGGGGTGTATTTATCATATTGTGAGAGTCCAAGAAGTTGATTCCAAAATTCCTCCTATTGAGTCGGTCCCCGTGGTGAGTGAATTTACGGAGGTCTTTCCTAATGACCTTCCTGGCATTCCTCCCGAATGGGAAATCAATTTTGGTATTGATTTGCTACTAGAAATAAACCCTATCTCTATTCCTCCTTATAGAATGGCTCCGGCCGAATTGAAGGAGTTGAAGGCACAACGTAAAGATTTTCTAGACAAGGGCTTTATAAGGCCTAGCATTTCTCCATGGGGTGCTCCGGTATTGTTCGTGAAAAAGAAGGATGGGTCCTTGAGAATGTGTATTGACTATCGCCAACACAACAAGGTTACTATCAATAATAAGTATCCTCTTCCGCGGATTGATGATTTATTTGATCAACTCCAAGGGGCGAGTTACTTCTCCAAAATTGACTTGAGGTCAGGGTATCACCGGCTTAGGGTGAGAAATAAAGATATTCCAAAGACGGCCTTTCGGACTCGGTATGGGCATTATGAGTTCGTGGTTATGTCCTTTGGTCTCACAAATGCTCCGGCGGCGTTTATAGACCTAATGAATAGGTTGTTTCAAAGTTACCTTGATTCATTCGTTATTGTATTTATGGATGATATCTTGGTGTATTCGAAGAATGAGGTTGATCACATGGGTCATCTAAGGGTGGTATTGCAAACCCTTAAAGAGCATAAATTGTTCGCCAAGTATAGAAAGTGTGAGTTTTGGTTGAGGTCGGTCGCGTTTCTTGGGCACATCATCTCTAGTGAGTGAGTTGAGGTAGACCCAAGGAAAACTGATGCGGTAAGAAATTGGCCTAGACCCTTCACCCGACAGACATTGGGAGTTTCTTGGGTCTAGCGGGCTATTATTGAAGGTTTGTAGAAGGTTTTTCATCCATTGCATCTCCTTTGACTTCATTGACTCAAAAAGGTAATAAGTTTGAGTGGTCAAAAGCCTGCGAGAAGAGTTTCCAATTATTGAAAGATAGGCTTACTTCCGCTCCGGTGTTAACTTTACCGGAAGGTTCTGAAGGGTTCGTTGTGTATTGTGATGCATCCCGCATAGGTTTGGGGTGTGTGCTTATGCAAAATGGGAAGGTGATTACCTATGCTTCACGGCAACTTAAGGTGCATGAGAGAAATTACCCCACCCATGACCTTGAGTTAGCAGCCGTAGTGTTTGCTTTGAAAATATGGAGACATTACTTGTATGGTGTTTATGTGGATGTTTTCACCGATCATAAGAATCTTCAATATGTGCTTACTCAAAAAGATTTAAACCTCCGACAAAGAAGGTGGTTAGAATTGTTGAAAGATTATGATATGAGTGTCTTATATCATCCCGCCAAGGCCAATGTTGTGGCGGATGCTCTAAGTCGTATGACTATGGGTAGTGTGTCTCATATAGATGAAGACAAGAAAGATCTAGTGAAATATGTTCATAGTTTGACTAGATTGGGGGTGCGATTGGAGAGTTCTCTAAATGAAGGTGCCACGGTTCATCATAGCTCTGAGTCATCATTAGTGGTTGAGGTGAAGTCCAATTAACACCTTGATCAACTATTGATGGAGTTGAAGGAATCGGTTCTTGGCAAGATGAATGAGTCTTTCTCCTTAGGAGGGGATGGTGTGTTGAGGTACCAAGGAAGGTTATGTGTTCCCGATGTTGATGGATTGAGGGATAGGATCCTTGAGGAAGCCCATGGATCCCACTATTCCATCCATCCGGGTTCTACTAAGATGTATCATGACCTTCGAGAAATATATTGGTGGGAAGGTTTGAAGAAGGACATAGCGGAATTTGTTGCTAAGTGTCCAAATTGCCAACAAGTGAAGGCGGAACATCAAAAGCCGGGTGGCTTACTACAAGAGATCCACATTCCTACTTGGAAATGGGAAGACATTAATATGTACTTTGTGGTAGGGTTGCCTCGGACTCAAAAGTCGTATGATTCTATATGGGTGATTGTTGATAGATTGACTAAGTCCGCCCATTTTATTCCCGTCAAATCCACGTATTCGGCGGAGGATTATGCGAAGATCTTCATAGATGAGATTGTGTGTTGCCATGGTATTCCGTTATCCATTATTTCGGATCGGGGGGCACAATTCACATCTAGATTTTGGAAGTCATTTCAAGAAGGTTTGGGTACTAAAGTGAAATTGAGTATCGCTTTTCATCCTCAAACGGATGGTCAAGCCGAACGCACAATTCAAACCCTTGAGGATATGCTTAGAGCTTGCATCATTGATTTTAAGGGAAGTTGGGATAACCACTTGCCGTTGGTGGAGTTTGCGTATAATAATAGTTTTCATTCGTCCATCTCCATGGCTCCCTATGAAGCCTTGTATGGTAGGAGGTGTAGGTCTCCTATAGGATGGTTTGAATTTGCTGAACCATCGATCTTTGGTCCCGACATGATTTATAGGACATTGGAGAATGTTCATATCATAAGAAACAGGTTGCAAACAACCTATAGTCGACAAAAGTCCTATGCCGACAATAGGAGAAGGGATTTGGAGTTTGAAGAGGGTGACAAGGTGTATTTGAAAATTTCACCTATGAAGGGGGTGGTAAGATTTGGCAAGAAAGGGAAGTTGAGTCATCGTTACGTGGGCCCTTATGAGATTTTGGAAAGGGTTGGTAAAGTTGCCTATCGCTTAAAACTACCTAACGATTTAGCTTCGGTTCATCCGGTTTTCCATGTCTCTATGTTGAAGAAGTGTGTCGGGGATGCCGAGTCTATTCTTCCCATTGAAGGTCTTGGAGTCAAGGATAACCTCTGTTATGAGGAGGCTCCGGTTCGAATCCTTGATAGGCAAGTGAAAAGGTTGAGGAACAAAGAGGTGGTTTCCGTAAAAGTGTTATGGAAGAACCACCTAGTTGAGGGTGCAACATGGGAGGCCGAGGCCAACATGAAAACCCGTTATCCTCACCTTTTTTATGTTTAAGGTTAGTCATTATCTCTAATGATATAATTATTCTAGATATTGTGAATCCTTGATGTTTTGGTGAAATTATTTTCTCAAAAATCCTAGTTTTTAGAGACTTCTCAATGAAGTCACTGTAAGGTGGCCTTAAACAAAATTTGAAATTTGTCTTGCTTCTTGCATATTTGAGTCAAATCGTGTATTGTGATATAGTGAATCCTTGTGGATATTATATTAAGCATATTGATAAGATGAACTTTGTGCTAATCGACTTTTGTATCAAATGATTGAGCTCATGTATGTAGTGAGGAGGAGATACCTCATGAGGAAACTTTGAGCTTATGTGTGATAAATTGATGTTTTGAAGTGTTTTATTGAAATGATGTGATTCATGCTAATTGGACATTGTCAATTGGTTGAGCTGCTAGTCTTGAGTCTATTCCCTCCTTAAAAGAGTGTTTATTGTCATTCGGGGACGAATGTTCCTAAGGGGGGATAATATAACATTTCAAAATCCCAAGTCACGTGGTAAGACTTAACCAGGCTCCTTAAGGTATAAATCATTGTTCCTAGCCAAATTAGGTGTATATAGAGTGGATAAAGTGTTTTAGAACCAAAATGTTCAAGAACGTCCATGACGTCCGGAAAGTTGGTTCATGAAAGGGCTAGTGTGTTCTAATTAGTTTGACTAAGTTTAAGGGTCGGAATCGAGCAAAAGTTTATAGAAATAGGTGTATCACATAGTGAGGGATGGTTTCATGATGGAAAAGTCAGGGTACTATTCTCCAAGGACCAACCAAGGGCCCTCGAGGAGGACCCTTGTGGCAGGAAGGTGCAACACTGACTGGCAGTGTTCCTCGACAGATGGATCGACGGGGCGTCATGGTCACGATGGGGCATCGAGGCCACCATCTTCCCACCCTTAGTCACCTCCTCAAGAACCCTCGCCTGCACAGTCTCTGACCGAGACGACGGAAGTGCAGGACGGAGGGAGGTTCGTCCGTCACACCCCCGACGGACCGTCGACGGGGTTCCGTCGGTGGGGGGCCTGTTATGGTTCGGTGAACTTAAGCTATAGTTCATTTGATTTTTTAAGTGTCTTAGGGGTAATTGGGTATTAAGGGAAGACTAATTATGTTGACTTATCCCCACTATAAATACCCCCAATCCTCATTAGCCTAATCACAATTCTCAAAATAAACTCTCTTCCTTCTCTCTACTTTCTCTCTCTATTGGATGACTCCATTGGAGAATAGCTTGGGAGGTTCATTGGGGCTGGTTTAGCAAGAAATCACCATCAAAACGTCATCAAATCTTAAGGTATGGGATCTAGTTCACCTTTGGGACTTCTTTCCTCAAAGGGCTCCTTCAAAGATTTTCCTAAAGTTGAGTTTCATATGGGTTTAATCCAATTTCGGATTTGATGTTATGAATTGAGTTGTTCATGTATTATTTGGGTTATAATGAGTAGATTATCATATATTGTAACTTGATTATGATGATTTGAGGTGTTTTGGTTTAGATTGAAGATGATGACCCTTAACCCTTAACCCTAGGTATGAGATTGATGTGAATTTGGGTTGGGTTGATGTAATCGATCTAATTATTGTCTAAATCATCTTTAATGATTGTTATTGCATTGATTATAAATCTATTTTGATGAATTGAAGTTGTTCATGCTAATTCTTGAGTGTTGAATTTAGGGTAAGAAGATAGACTTAGATATCATGTTATCAAGCTTTGATTTAGTATTGAATTATAGTGTAGTGACTCTTTTAAATTAGTTCTTATGTGGATTGTTGAATTACATTGGTGTGATGATCCAATTTGGGTTGGTCTATGGGTTGATGGTAAGTCCCTTTTATTGGTGAGCTATGGAGGAGTGTTGGTAAGTCTTGATTATCCTAATTCTTACTTCTATTGTGGTTAATTGTCATTAGGCTGTGATGTTGTGTTGAAGTATACCTTGTTTATGATGATAGGATGGTATGATGATTGAATTTAAATGCTTTAGGTTTGGGTTGTGAGGTTGCCTAGGAGTACATGTTATAGAGAAGTTGTTGCGTAAAGATGTGCTCTATTATGATAAGATGTGCAAGTGTTAACTTCACCTATATGAATTGCGAATGAAAGGACTAATTCTCATAAAATTCTTATTGAGCTATGATAACGAATATATATGAGGGCTAGGCTATATGACCTAATATATATTTATGATTTTTATAAGAGTAAAGGCTTTTAAATAAAGGGACCTAGCTTAGCACCGAGTGAGCGTGTATGTGAGGGAGTGACACTTTCTTACATAAGGAAAGGTAGGGTTCACTATGGTCCTCACGGGGTGGATAGCCTCATGACCCAAGGTAGGGTGTAGAGTTGATATGTCCATGGTTCTTTTCCCCAAGCTCCATCAACTATGTTGCCACCATAGGATACTAGCTAGTGGATCAACCTAGATAGCTACGTTTATGTTAGGTTCTACTTTGGCCGTTAGACCACCTTCCATCGGTGTAAGGTTTTATGACACCGGATTCCACATTTGCTCATGTGGTCTATGTCGGTTTTAAGGTAAGAGTTCCCTAAACTAAAATGAATGAATAAGATTTAGACTAATCGAAGTGACTTGAGGGGTTTGACTTTAGCTTGGGTAGGGGTATGGGACTCTACCTACGCCTTGCACTAGTTTGCCTTGATAGGAGTTTTGAGAAGTCAATATTATGTATGTAAATGGTGATATAATGTAATTGACTTTGTACATTGAATAACATGCTTATGAGTATGTGGTTGATGTCCTTTGTTGAAGAAGAATACTACATGAAGATTATAGCAAGTATGATTTGCTTTGCTAAGCTTTACTCTTACACATGTTTTATAATGATATTTCTTGATGATAGGATCTTATGAGATTAAGGTCTTAAATGTGATGGTATGCATGTGGTATAGTTAGTTGCTTTGTATACTCAAGTAAATGGTCTAAATAGCATATTTTTCTTAAATGTCCCTTTCTAAGCATACTTGATTGGTAATTGTGCATATGGTTTCAAACTTAGTACATGTGTTGTACTAACCCCATTTCCTTCCCTTTTCCCAAACATTTTAGGTTCCGGTCGTTGAATTGGCTTCGAGGTGCTTGGAAGGAAGACTTGGATATCTTATCATCCAAGTGGTAGGTCCTCATTCTCCCAAGGGCGATGCCGACATTCTACTACCATGCTACTTAGTTACAAAAATTCTGTATTGACTCTATTACTCAGTTGAGACGATGTTGTATATAGCCTATATGTGGCTTCTTTTATTGATGTAGGGCTATGTCCAAGATTTATTGTCTTTGTTAGATGATTTATGAGATGAGACGGCTTTTATGACTATTATTTCTTTACTATATAAATGGGTGAAATAAAAGTAGAAGACTATGTAAATCTTCGTATATGAACAAGTCTATATATACTTGATATAAATATGATTATGTGTATGTAGAGGTCTATGTAAACCTCCGAGTAGATATAGATAAAAACTTTTAAATTCTTTCACATTTTAATCGATGAATGCTATGACGAGGCTAAGAGGCCTGTCTTAGTCCTCAAAGAGGACGATGACGCCGGTTACGTCTGGGGGGTTAAACCCGGATGTTACAGAAGATCACCATACCTTAATCTACATGAAGACATCTAAAACTTGATGAATCACCCATAGAAATATGAGCTCCAAGCAGTTCTTGAGCTTCACCAACAATGGTGGTTTTAGAAAGAAACTTTTTGGAAGGAAAGGTTCAATTTGTGTGAGTTGGTTTGGGAATGGGTTGATCACGTTTTGGATCACTTAAATACACCCAAAAATAACCAAATAAATCATGTGGGGTCAGGTTATCACGTGGGATGAATTTCCCATTCACCCCTTTAATGAAACAGACGCAGGCAGTAACTTACAGACCACCATTGACAGAGGCACCTATGGGGCGTTGGTCAGTCAACGGACCGTGCCTAGGGCTCCGTCGATTGGTACTTAGCCAAATATTGGCTTGATACCTGACCAAGGCAAGTGCCATTCTACGAGACCTGACCAACGTGCCGTTGGTTGACCAACTGGCCGTCGTTTGGTCCGTCAATTGACACTGCCCAGGCAGTGTCTCGACCAGCCTTTGGTCCTTCTTGTGGGACCTTTTGTGGGGCCCTTTAGTGGTCTTAACCAGACGTTTCCAACGTAAATACAACCCTTAACATGTTGTAGACATTCCACAAAAGTTTCACCCAAAACAACCATCTGTAACTCGTCAAAACAGGCCAAGCCCCATCAAGACACACGTTGAGCGTCTTAAGGGCTATCTTTCGAACGCCTTGGACATTCTTGGTCGTTTGACCTCCAAACTTCACAAAACTTCACATACTATCATTTTAAATCATTATAAACCATTTTAAGACTTCATAAGATCATGAATCACACATAATCACATAGAACCACATACGAGGCATTTAGGTGACTTAGTCGTCGAACGTTTCAGTCGACCCTTGACGTTTGACTTCCAAATCACCTCAAACTTTATACACTGCCTATAAACCATATTATAAGTCATTTTAGGACCTTAGAACATTAATACGAACATGTTCATCTCTAGACACCCTATGTCATTTTGGGGTCTTACATTTTGGGTATTTTAAATGAGTATATAAGTGTTAAACACTTAGAATAATTCATTCTACCAAAAAAACAAAAAAATTCCTTAAGAAATCACAAAGTATCCATTGAAGAACAATTCAAGGAAGAGCTTGGTGTGACGTTTTGAGTGGAGATTCTTCATCAAAGTGAAGAATTAGCTTCATTGAGATATGACTTTTGATCCTTGAAACTCGTTTCATCAAGGAGCCCAACTTTCAAAGATGTTTTCAAAGTTTTCAAAAGAGGAATTGTCCGATTATACCATGGGTTCTTGCATTAAAGGTTTTCAAACGTCTATTATGGATTAGATTGATGTTGTATTGATGATTTTAACCTAAATTACCTATGAACCCATGTAATTGGTGAACCTAAGATTTTGACTAAATTATGGGTTACTTGATATTGGCTTAATGTTGATGAATTCATGTGTAGTTTCTTATAGGCTTTCTACTTATGTAAGAATTGTATTCAATTGTTGTAGAATTGTTCATAGATTTTTCAATCTACATTGAATTGGTTTAGATTTCATTGATTTCTATAATTATGCATTGAATTGATGTTCATGGCCTTGGGTAAGGGTCTTGTGTTGTCAAATTGAGTAAGTTGACTTGAATTGAAGTGTTGATGATGGAGTGGAGGTATGCTACCCCATTTCCTTTATTTTGATGTTAATTATACTTCGATTCTATTATGATTGGCTTGGTCCACCTTTGGTGGTGGTGTTATGTGAGTTGATGTGGCCTTGTCGTTGTTACTTTCTAGTACATTGATGATCACGGCCTTGTCGGCACTACTTGAACTTATATGGCTATTTGTGTAGTTGATTTGGTGATGTATAACTATATCTATCTATATGTGGAAGTATGTGCTAAACTATTGATACTATCTGGGAAATCATGTTATGCTTTGACTATGTGTTAAGTGTGTAGTCTTAGAATTGTTACATGGTTATTCCTAATTTGTCTATATGAGTCTAAAATGGTTAAGTTGATAATGATAAGGTAATGAATAGGTTGACTAAATAAGGTTAAGGGTAATTCCTAAGAGTCTAAAGGAAGATAGGCTATATGTGTTAAATGAAAGTATGTGGTGTCTTGTTTAGGTAGAATTGTGTCCCTTACTTGATGCTTATGTGAACATGTGATGTCTTGACTTAGTAACCTAAAGGGGTCTTAGTCTTGAATAAACGAATATAGGTGAGGACTTGAATGATGAATAAAGGGTCATTTATGTGGAACCTTGAACTAAGTGGTAAGGTTATGAATTGTGAAGTAGTTAGCCATAATGGTATCCTTTATGTAATGAGTGATGGAATTAAGGTTGATTGGCTGGAACGGCATCATATCATACCTTAGGAAAGTCGCGATGAGCTTCTTGTCGCCATAGTGAGATATGCCCTAGTGGAACTTGCTTTAGTAGGGTACATGTAATTGGGTCATGAACATGATATGGGACCCATTTGTATGAACCTTAATGTAAATTGATCTATGAGAACTAAGGCTAGCACCGAGTGAGTATGGTAAAGGGAAGTAGTTCTAGTTAAAGTATGAGACTAGAATACAAAGTACGCCCTTCATATTCATTAACCATGTGCCTACATGGGAACTTTATGTTCTACCATTGGCAAGTAGAACACCTCATCGAAGTAGCATAGAACTTTAGATTCCATGCTTTGCTACCATTGTCTATGTCGGTTATTGCCTATTATCATCAAATGGAATACCTATTAGCATTAGAGAAGTTTGTGAGGTTTAGGTGGTGGTATGGGACGCTACTTAGACAATGCACAATAGACTTTGATGGTGTTATTTGGAGTTCTTAGGTCTTGTCTACGACCATTACTTGAATGTCCTTTATGTGATGTAAGTCTCTTAAATGAATTAATGAACTAATGACTTACGTTATGAAGTATGTAAATCAATAAGTACCTAATCTAAAGTAACTTAAGGACTCCTTAGTTAAAGTATGAAGAGGACATATGGGATGATCTCTTTATGGCTTATCTTTGGAAGTCTTGAGTATGACTCTAGTTAGGGAAGATGTTTGGGGTTGTTGACATGATCTAAGACTTAGGTATTCATAAGGAATATTTAGGTAATCCTGAAGAGGTCTGTTATTTGAAGTTTTGATTATTTGACAAAACCACAGGGACCTTGTGAAGGTACCTGGTTCTCAGCTCAGACTGTTTTCGACTACCAACTGGAGAAAGTACAAATGGTAGGTGGACGGGTTCCAACAGCGTTAGAAGCATCAAAAACCTTAACCAATGGCATGGTTTTAAGGATAGTGACCTTCCTATACAAAAGACAACATCTCTATACCTTTGACCTAGTTTTTGCAACTTGAAAAAGCACATTCAAGGACTCTTGCAAAGACGAAGCAAAAAAACAAGAAGAAGAAAGTTTTCAAACACCTCAAGATAAAGTGAACAAGTGTGTAGTGTTTATAAATACTTTCCTATGATCTTACAATTGTGAACTGATCCTAAATCTACAAAGGATTCAATGTGGTTTGATCTGGAAATTCTAAGTTAGTTAGTTAAACTAATTTAGTGGCCAACCTGTGTGTTGCTTAGAAATTCTAAATCATTAGTAGGTTGATGGTTTAGTGGGTAATCTGTAAGATTGCTTAGTTGAATCCTAAGTTGTCTAGTGGTGATAGCTTAGTGGATAGAGGAATATCTACTTAGGCTCATCAAGCAATAGTGCTATTGCTTGATAGTGAGATTAAAAACTTTTTCCCACATTTTGTGTAATCGGTTTCCTTTTGCTTGTGAATATTAGTGAAACTGTTTTTAAAATCCTGTGAGACAGGTCGTGGTTTTACTCCCTTGAGCAAGGAGGTTTCCATGTAAAACTCCTAGTGTCTTTAAACTGCATTCTCTTACTGAAACTTCATTTAGTGAGTCAAGGGACCTGGTCCATTGAGTGAGTGTGGAAGCACAAATTCTAACAAGTGGTATCAGAGCAGGTACTCTCTATCTGATTAATACAAAGAGAGTGACTCCTGTTCTAGAATGGCTGCTCCACTCAATCTTGAAGAGGGTCAGTCCTCGACTCGACCTCCTCATTTCAATGGTCACTTCTACAGATAGTGGATAGTTAGAATGCATGATTTCCTTATGGCTGAAGATAGTGAACTGTGGGATATTGTCCTAAATGGATCTTTCGTTCCTATGATTGAAGAGAAAGATGGTGAAATCACTAGACTTGTTCCAAAGCCTAGACGCAAATACAATGAAGCTGACAGGAAGAAGATTGAAAAGGGATACAAAGCAAAGAAGCTTCTTGTTTGTGGTATAGGACCTGATGAGTTTAATCGTGTCTCAGCTTGTGAATTAGCAAAGGAGATCTGGGATTGCTTAAAAACAGCCCATGAAGGAACTGAACAAGTAAAGTAGTCAAAGATTGATATGTTCACCTCTCAGTATGAAAATTTCAAAATGAGAGAAGGTGAAACCATTTATGAGATGTTCACAACGATGTCATCAATCACAAATGAGTTGAAAAGTCTAGGGGAACCCATCAGTATGAGCAAGCAGGTCAGGAAAGTTCTTCAAATCCTTCCCAACTCCTGGGAGAGCAAGGTGGATGCAATCACTGAAGCAAAAGATCTAAAAGTGTTGACAATGGATGCTCTTACTGGAAATCTCAAAACTCATGTGATGAATCGAAGTTATGATCAGTCAAAGAAAGAAGTCAAGAAGAATAAGTCCTTAATGCTGAAACACAGATCTGAGGAAGACTCCAGTGAAGATGATGATATGGCCTACCTTATTAAAAGGTTTCAGAAGATTGTGAGCAAAAACAAGGGATTCAGAAAGGGAGCAAATGGTCCTCGAACTGCAACTCCAAATGATACTTGTCACAAATGTGGAAAGGCTGGACATTTTATAAGAGATTGTCCATCACTCAAAGCTGAAAAAAAAGAATATCAAAGACCAAGAGGTGAGAAAGAAAAATGAAGGGACGTGGTACTTGATAAAAGTGATCGAAAAGTTGCAGCTGATTATGTGGTCAAGAAAGCTCTTGCTGCATGGGGAGACTCTTCAAGTGAGTCAGAAGACCTTGATGAACCAAATGATGCATCAATGGTGGTAATTCATGATGAGAATAATATATTCAATGAAATGATTTCTTTAATGGCTCAGTCAGATGATGAAGATGCTGAGGATCAGGTAACACTTCTTGATATTAAGCAAAATCTGAATACTTATTCTCTTAAAAGACTGAGAAAATTAGCAAATGTGATGATTGATTCTGTGATTGAATTAACTTCTGAAAGAAATTCCATGAATGCTGAGTTTGAAAGTCTAAGTGAAAACAGAGATAAAATTGGTGAGAAAATGGTTCAAATTGAAGGCAAAATGATTGTTCTAGAATCTGAAAAACTAGAACTCAAAAACCAATTGTATCTGATGAATGAGAAGTCTGAGAAACTGAAAGAAAAGTCTGCTAGTCTACATGTTGAGCTGGAAGAAAAACTGAAAACTCAGAGATTAACCTTGTTTTCACCTTGGAAAAGAACAAAAGCTTAGAGAAAGATATTGTCAAACTTAAGGATGACCTTGCTTAATTCCCTTAAATGGACAAAATCTTCTAAGATGCTTTCAAATGTGACAAATCAAAGCAACTACAACAAAAGGGGTTTGGGAAGCTTGATTATTACTCCTCCTTTCAATCCTCACAGCAAATATGTTTTTGTCTCTGATAATTTGCTTTGTTTTCACTGTAGTAGAAATGGGCACTTAAAAAGTGAATGTACAGCCTGGAGAGATTCGCATGAAAGATTCTCAAATTTCACAGAAAAGAAAGGATTCCCTAAGGGGGACCTGGTCCTGTCCAAAAACCCTTGATCAAAAAGAGTTCAAATTTACCTCACTGGGCAAGAAATACCTTGATTACTCCTTTATCTGCCTTCTTTGAACTCAAATTGAAATGGGTTCCCCAGTCTAATAAGTGATTCTTGCTGCAGGTGAGTGAGAGGAAGAGCAGTCAATGTTGGTACATGGATAGTGGATGCTCCAAACATATGACTGGAGATACAAGCAACTTCCTCTCGCTCAAGGCAGTTCAAGGGGGAGGTGTCTCTTTTGGTGATGGAAAGAAGGGGTATATTTTGGGTGTTGGTAAAGTGGGAAAAACTCTTGAAGAATCCATTGACAATGTGTACCATGTCAGTGGACTGAAGTACAGCCTTTTGAGTGTGTCACAAATTTGTGACAAAGGGAATGAAGTAAGGTTTACATCTGAGGAGTGTACTGTAGTCAATTTGACTACAAAGAAAGTGATTCTCACATCTCAAAGATGTAAAAACACGTATGTGGTAAACTTAGAAACATCACATGGAGATGATCTAACATGTCTAAGTGCTCAAAATGAAAATTCTGATCTGTGGCATCGGAGACTAGGTCATGTGAGCTCATCTCTATTTAATAAGCTAATTTCTAAGGACCTGGTACTAGGTCTGCCAAAGTTGAAATTTTGTGATAGTAAAATATGTGAAGCATGTGTCAAAGGAAAACAGATCAGATCATCCTTCAAGTCAAAGAAGCAAGTAACCTCATCGAGAGTATTAGAGATGCTGCATATGGATCTATGTGGACCCTTGAAGGTTCAAAGTAGAAGTGGAAAGAAATACATTCTGGTGATAGTTGATGATTACTCAAGATTCACATGGACAAGGTTTTTAAGATCAAAGGCAGAAACACCTGATGAATTCATAGTGTTTTTCAAAATGATACAAACAAAATTGAATCAAGTGATAGCTGGAATTAGGTTTGATCATGGATTTGAGTTTGAAAACTCAAAAATTGATCATTTCTGTCTGGAAAACGGAATAAGTCACAACTTCTCTGCTCCAAGAAATCCCCAGCAAAATGGAGTAGTGGAAAGGAAAAACAGAACCTTGGTAAATATTGCAAGAACCATGATTATTGAGTCAAATCTTCCACAAAATTTTTGGGCTAAGGTAATCAACACAGCATGCTATGTTACAAATAGATGTTTGATAAGGTCTTTGCTGAATAAGACTCCTTATGAACTACTCAATAATAGAAAACCTATGTTGAGCTATCTTAGGGCATTTGGATGCAAATCTTTTGTCTTGAACAATGGGAAGGATGATCTCGGAAAGTTTGATCCCAGAAGTGATGAAGGAGTTTTTGTAGGATACTCTTCATCAAGTAAAGCATACAGAGTTTTCAACAAGATAACTCAATGTATTGAAGAGAGTATTCATGTATTGTTTGATGAAGATGGAAATCTGAAAAGGACAGCATCAAATGATGAAGATGAGTTAATTGAGTTATTTAAATCTCAGAAAATTGCAAGAAGTGAAGCTGAAATAAATGATCAGTTGGAGATTGACAATACTGATCAAAGGTCATCTGAAAAGACTGATGAGGTTGATAAACCTGAAGAGGAACCTGGTCTCATTCAGAAGTCAAATCAAAATATCACTCACTCTCCAGAAAATAAGGACTCCCTTGATGAAGAAGAGAACACTGATCAGTTGCACCAATTGACATCAAGACTAGGATGGAAACACAGTTCATCACATCCACTTGATAATCTCATTTCACCTCTGAACTCTGGAATTCATACTAGATCGAAAACAAGAAATCTAGTTGCATTCTCAGCTTTATATCATCAATTGAGCCTAATAATGTGAAAGAGGCATTATGTGACTCAGACTTGGTTAATTCAATGCAAGAAGAGCTTCATCAGTTTGAGAGAAGCAAGGTATAGTACCTGGTCCCACGACCTGCTGACAGAACCAGATGGGTTTTCAGAAACAAGCTTGATCAAAATGGTTTGATTACAAGGAACAAATCCAGATTAGTTGTTCAAGGATATAATTAGGAGGAAGGCATAGACTATGATGAAACATTTGCACCTGTTGCAAGAATGGAGGCCATCAGAATTCTTATAGCCTTTGCTGCATTTATGGGGTAAAAGTTGTATCAAATGGATATCAAAAGTGCTTTCCTAAATGGAGACTTAAAGGAAGAGGTGTTTGTCAAACAACCTCCTGGTTTTGAAGATGCTGAGCTACCAAATCATGTGTTCAAATTGAATAAGGCACTGTATGGGTTAAAACAAGCTCCCAGGGCATGGTATGAAAGATTATCAAAATTCCTGTTGCAAAATGGTTTCTAAAGAGGGAAAATTTACAACACCTTGTTCTTAATGAAAAAAGAACAGGAGCTTCTTATCATACAGGTATATGTGGATGACATCATTTTTGGAGCTACATCTGAGTACTTATGTGACGAATTTTCATCATTAATGGGAAAGGAGTTTGAAATGAGTATGATGGGTGAACTGACTTTCTTTTTGGGGCTACAAATTAAGCAAACATCAGAGGCAATCTCAATCATCTAGGAGAAGTATACAAAGGAGTTGTTGAAGAAATTTAACATGTCTGAGTCCAAACCCATAGATACTCCTATGGGAACAAATACTAAGCTTGCAACTGATGAAAGTGATTCTCTTGTAAATCAAACTATGTACAGGGGAATCATTGGATCTTTGTTATATTTAACTGCTAGCAGACCTGACATTATATTTAGCATAAGAATGTGTGCTAGATTCCAATCCAGTCCTCGAGATTCACATTTAAAGGCTGCCAAACAGATTTTGAGATATTTGAAGAAAACAGTGGACCTGGTCCTTTTCTATCTAGCTGGTGACTCTTTTGATCTTGTAGGTTTTGCAGATGCTGATTTTGCAGGATATCAAGTATACAGGAAGAGCACTTCAGGGATGGCACACTTCCTTGGGTCCTCACTTATTTCTTGGAGAACAAAGAAACAGAATTCAGTGGCTCTTTCAACAGGTGAATCTGAGTATGTAGCAGCTGCTGCATGTTGTTCACAGCTGTTGTGGATTAAGCAACACTTGGAGGATTTCGAAATTAGCATCAAGTCAATACCTCTCATGTGTGATAATACAAGTGCTGTCAGTATGGGGAAAAATCCTGTTCACCATAAAAGAACCAAGCACATTGATGTGAGACATCACTTCCTAAGAGATAATGTTGAAAAAGGGAACATTGTGCTAACTTATTGCCCAACAGAGGAACAAATTGCAAATATTTTTACCAAGGCTCTAAGCAAAGATCAGTTTGAGAGCAACAGGTTGAAGTTGGGCATGATGAACTTGAAGTAATCCCAGAATTATTCAAGCATGAAATTTCCTTAGTGGCAGAAATCTGTAGTGCAGGTATCCTTTTTATTAATAATAATATGTCTTGTAAGATCAATGTTGTACCTATTGCAGGTATACATTCATAAATGATGTACAAAAGCAAAAACATAGTCAGAACCATTCAGGAATGGTGCTTAAATTACAGTATGGGACCTGGTCTCTCCTGAGGTTAGCTTTCTTTACATTAATTTTAAACTAGCCTAAATAGACCGTTGATATTGCCAAGTGTCAGTCATCGGTCATTCTAACCGTTAGTCCCATCGCTTGAAACTCCAAGCGCCGCATCAAATCAAGGGACCTGACACCGCTTCTTTTCTTTATATTCAACCTTTCTCCCTTCTAAATTTCTTCATTCTCTCACTCCTTTCTGAAAAACCCTAAAATACTAAATCTTCCTCTCTTCTCTTTGCTGTAGGATTTTTTTAAAAGAAAACTGATAAACAATGTCGGAACCTTCATCCTCATCAAGGAAGATGCTTGCATCCATGAGTGAAATCGATCCAGTGTCCTTCTACACCCCATCACCTTCAGGATCAAAATACATAGTTCCAACAACCTCTGAAATCAGTCCTTCTTTGGATAACCCCAACCTCCCCATTCAGTCTATAGATCTAAACAGTCCTAGCTTTCCCCTTGTACCTTGTCCCTCTCTAGAAATGCTTTCAGATACCCTTTTTGAGGGTGAATTACCAGAGAGTAAAACATCTGAGTCAAATATCTTGGCTGCTAGTGAAGGACTGGTCATTGAGAGCCTCACAATGATGAGAGAAGAAGCAAGACTGGAGGAATGTGAAAACCCCATGAATGACGATATCACACAAACACAACCTATTTTTGATAAAACTCCGGATTTTGGGAGATATCCTTCCTCAGACTCTTCTGACGAAGAAAACGCAAATCGTCCTATTCAGTGGTCACTGCAGAAGAGAGATGAAAATGTCTCTAAAAAGGGAAAAGAAAAGGTTGTGGAAGGTGACTCTAAACGAAGACCAGTCACTAGATCTGATTCAAAGAAAATTCTCACCGATGCTATGAAAGCTAGTGCAAAATCTACAGCCAGAAATCAAAGTGCAAGAACCTTCACAGTGTCAAAATTCCAAATGCCTTCGTCTGGTGTGGTGGAAGTTTCTGGAGAAGAGTCTGATGAGGGATCTGGTAAGAAAAATTCAGGAAAAGTGAAACAAAATGTACAAAAGAAGTCCAACAACACGAAACCCACAAAGGTAGTAGTGACAGGAAAGAGGAAGAGAAAAACATCTGCAACAAAAACTGAGAAGTCTGAACAGGGACCTGGTCCTGAAGTGCAAGTAAATGAAGGGTTGATCAACAAACAAGAAATTATTGATAATTTGAGTAAGCAATCTGTCTTGGCTAGAAGGGTGTTCGACATGAATATTGTTCATCAACCTGGAATGAACTATCTTCATGATATTGTAGAAATTCAATCATAAATGCATTTATTCGAGTTTAAGTCTCTTGTTCTTCATGAGGAAGAGGTCCGTGAATTTTACTACAATATTTCTTTTAGAGAAGATGGAAGTATCAATACCAGAGTGAAAACATAGTTGTTCGTCTTGATGAAGACCTGATGGGAAAATTCTTGGAGTACCTCGAGGAGGTATCAGGTTCGTAGTTGGAAAGGCTTGTTCGGTGGAATTTGTCAATACTTGTTCCAAGATCCCAACTACCCGGTGTGCTGGTTTGTTTAAGAAACAGATGAAGAGTGAATTCCAGTTGGTATTTGAGTTTGTTAACGAAATTCTCCTTCCAAGAACTGAAAAGAGAACTTCAGCAACTTCTGCTGATTTTTTTATTATGGAGTCGTTGTGCAAATTTGATTCTTTGGATCTTCCAGGACTTATGCTCGAACACATGTACAAAAACGTCATTGAGCGAAAAGGAAAGCATGGTATGGGTTATGGATACTTTTTAACTAAAGTATTCAAACACTTTAACATTCCTCTTGGCATTGGAAAAGTTGGTACTGTGAAGCAATCCTTCTCGGAGTCTACTCTGGTTGAATGTGAATGTATAGAAGGGAAGGGAAATCCTAAGAGCAAAGTGGCTCAACTTGTTAAAAACCAGGATCAACTGAAGCATGAGTTGGAAGAATTGACTATGAGGTTGAGTAGTAGAGATGCAGAAATTGCTATTCTTAAGGCAGAACTACTCAAGGCACAGACTATTGGACCTGGTACCTCGGTTGTTCAAGAACTGAAGCAGGAAAATGCAGAGCTGAGGGCCAAGATTGTTGCTTTACAAGAGAAAGCAATAAAGGACAATGATGATGCTAATGCTCGACTTACTCTTATCATTCAGTCCCTTTCCCATCAGCCTCCCCCCCCTCATAGTCTGTCCTATTCTTTCCCTTTATATCTTTCTTGTGTGTGGCTTATCTACCAAGTTTGTTGTATCCTAGTTTAATATTAATGTATTGACTGTTGTCTCCAAATTGTTATTAATCTTATTCCTGTTTTGTTCTGGCAATTGTTTGATGCGTATTGTACTTCTTTATGTTTGATTGCCAAAAGGCTATGCTCTTACTTGATTGCATTATTGATAATATTGGTTTACTGTGTCTCTTTTTAATGATGCCAAAAGGGGGAATTTTATGTGAAAATGGGATATGTGCTTCAGGGGGAACATGTGAAAATGGGATATGTACTTCAAGGGGGACCATGTGAGAATAGGATATGTACTTCAAGGGAAAACGTGAGAATGGGAGATTGTGAGAATGGGAGATGTAATTCAGGCGGAAACAGGAAAATAATATCTCTTGGCTTGGTTTATGGTTCTTGTGAATTTTTTGGTTCACTGCAGGTATATGGATAAATGATTCAGGGGGAACAATAAACTTTGCAATATTCTGTGATGTTGTCTTGAAGTCTCCAGTATAGTTTGTCATCATCAAAAAGGGGGAACATGCTATTTGAAGTTTTGATGATTTGACAAAACCACAGGGACCTTGTGAAGGTACCTGGTTCTCAGCTCAGACTGTTTTTCGACTGCCAGCTGGAAAAAGTACAAATGGTAGGTGCACGGGTTCCAATAGCGTCAAAAGCGTCAGAAACCTTAACCAATGGCATGGTTTTAAGGATAGTGACCTTCCTATACAAAAGACAATATCTTCATACCTTTGACCTAGTTTTTGCAACTTGAAAAAGCACATTCAAGGACTCTTGCAAAGACGAAGCAAAACAACAAGAAGAAGAAAGTTTTCAAACACCTCAAGATGAAGTGAACAAGTGTGTAGTGTTTAGAAATACTTTCTTCTGATCTTACAATTGTGAACTGATCCTAAATCTATAAAGGATTGAGTGTGGTTTGATCTTGAAATTCTATGTTAGTTAGTTAAACTAATTTATTGGGCAACATGTGTGTTGCTTGGAAATTCTAAATCATTAGTAGGTTGATGGTTTAGTGGGTAGTCTGTAAGATTGCTTAGTTGAATCCTAAGTTGTCTAGTGGTGATAGCTTAGTGGGTAGAGGAATCTCTACTTAGGCTCATCAAGCAATAGTGCTATTGCTTGATAGTGAGATTAGAAACTTTTTCTCACATTTTGTGTAATCGGTTTCCTTTTGCTTGTGAAGATTAGTGAAACTGTTTTGAAAATCCTGTGAGACAGGTCGTGGTTTTACTCCCTTGAGCAAAGAGGTTTCCACGTAAAACTCCTTGTGTCTTTAAACTGCATTCTCTTACTGAAACTTCATTTTAGTGAGTCAACAGACCTGGTTCATTGACTGAGTGTGGAAGCACAGATTCTAACAAGGTCAATCATGGACGTTATCTTCTTGATTTACTTAAGTAGGTCTTTTGATAGCCTTTGGAAGGAGAGTGTCCTATCATCTATGTGTTGGTGTGTTTAGTGAGAAAGATTCTATCCTAGGGAGTCTATTGGATCTCTTGAGTGTGTATGAAAGAGATTGTATGGGCGGTTGCTTCAAAACTCACTCAAGTGAGACTTAGAATCACCTTTGGTAGAAGAATCTTACCTTGATGATTATGATACTTTGTATGTGTGTATGTATCTCATTATGAGTTATCTTAAGGGTCGTTTAGGCACATCTAGAGAGGCTGTATGGGCGGTGTCTCTTTGTGTGACTTAAGTGAATCTTAGGATGACTTTAAGTGAGAAAATTACATGCTAGAAGTCGTTAAAAGGAGAAGTGAAAGCATTTCACTAAAACAGTGAATAATTCACTGTAACAGTGAATAATTCACTATACAGTGAATATAGTTCACTGTAAGGTGTTCTTAATAAATTGATAATTTTGGTTTAATGTTATCTTATGTGTTTCTATGTTGATAATCGATGTTGTTATGATTAAAATATGATTTATAAAATGAAAAAATGCATATTTCCAATAAAGTCAGTTTTCATGATTTTTATGCATAATGTCATACTTAGTACATGTGGTTGTACTAATTCCATGCTTTACTTTCCATCTATAGTTCTTAATAGGTGAAGAGCTTTCGGAAGAAGACTTGGACTAGGAGATCGTTCAAGAAGAGTTTAAGTATGTCCTCATTTGACTCGAGGGCATATATGTCATTTTATGTTTCTTCAGTGAAGTTTTGTAATAGACTATATAGTAGTACATTTTCAATTCGTATGGGTCGTGTCCCAAGTATTATCGTGTCTTAAGATGATGATCGAGACTTAGTGTTTTCCTATTTCTACATATATGAAAGAGCTTAAGGACTTCTATAATGTTTTACGAAAAGTTTTAATTCTGCACTACTTTTCGTTATGTATATGCGATGAATGATACGAGAGGCTTGTATGAGACCTCCGAGAGGTCGAATATGCCGGTCGCAATCCAAGATTGCACCCTAATTTCTACGGTGTGATTTTCGGCTGTGACAAGCTCCAATTGTCATAGATACACTACCCTAAATAAGATCATCATCCTCATATACTAGTTCATCTTCTTGATCTTCGGGGCATCTAACTAACCATTCATTTGAATCATAAATGTTATCCAAGCGAATTGGATCAATGAGATCACGAGCATCATAACAACATTTCAATATTCTATTGTACTTAATGTACACTAGATCATTGAGACACGATAGTGCAAGCCTATTCCCCTTTTTGGAATGAATCTATGCATAAGTTATAGATAACTAATAGATATTGATAATAATATAATATGGAAATTAGGTTACTTACACGTTCAAACACACTCCAATTTCTCCCACATCCGGATGAGCTACAAGTTAGGCTTAATACTTTTATGGAAAAGTCTTGCAAGTTTGGTGTTTCACTACCAAATAGTGACCACCATCCAACTATAATAAAATAAATTTAAGGGTTAATGAGTGTAAATAAGTCAAATAATTTAAGGAAGAGCTAAATCAACTTACTTAAACAGTGACCTTGTGTCTCTAGCCTTTTTAGCCGAACCACAACCAAATAGTTCATCCTCCATTTTGTACCTAGGAAGCTCAGCGACTAGTAAATCTTTTATTATTATATCGGGGATCATCCTCTCAAAACATGCATAATACTTGGTCCACAGAGACTATAGTAAAGTTCCTTTTTCTTGAGCTTGATAATACAATAGTGGATTCAAAACATCGCCTGAAGCATGCAAAAGGCCAGTGGAGTTGGTCTGACCACCTTGCATCAATAATTTCAAACACTTTCTCATATTGCTTCTTAATTCCGCGAAAACCCACCCAGTGCAATAGTTTCTTTGTCTCTATCCATTGCTTCATAAATATAGCTCATTGATGGTTTTTTCTCCCCATCCACCAAATGCAACACTTTTTTCAAAGGACACAAACTGTTAGTGCTCGAACAACATCATCCCAAAAGTGGGAAGAAATGCAACATCTCGCAATTCGAGATAGCTAGGAAGAAGCTAACAACTAGAAATAGCCATTTTTGGAATAACAAGAAAATCTGGAAATTTCTTTAAGTTAGGAAAAGTTGACTTTTTGTTCAACTTCAAACGGCCATAACTTCTATTTCAGGATGAGTTAGATTTATTTCCAGATATGGTTGGAAATCTCTTCAGATAATTTTTCCAATGCAACCAAGTTTGCGTAATTTTGAGTTCGTATGAATGAGTTATGACCTTTGGAAGTTGGGTTGTTGAAATAAGGAAAGTCTGAAAATTGGATTTTAGAAGGCTAGCTTGGTTTTTTTCCATACCCAACTTAATTAATTTGTTTTTAGGAGTTTAATTGGGGTAAAGTCAGATTTTAGTCAGTTTAGAAGTGAACTTCACGCTAGGGCTTGGAGAGAAGAGAAAATAGGAGAAAAGGGGAAAAATTCAAGATTTCTCAAGAATGTTCACAAAATCGCTTGTGGATTTCGTAAAGGGGTGATTCCTACGATGTATGTGAGATCACATAGAGTTGTATTAGTTCACCCACATCAATCATCATTTATTTTAGTGAATTTAAGTACTTGAAAGCTTAGAAATTTAGTTCTTGATGAGTTCTTGAGAAGTGTTCTTGAAGTTTTCATATCGATTAAGTTTTCATCTAAGATTCTACTTGGGTCAAATTAAAAAGGCCATATATGTATTAATATAAGGAGTTACGTGTGTCATAACCTATCCAGATAAAGGTAATTGAATCTACTTTCCAACGCCACCAATTTCGTGTCAATCCAATTTCTAAGTAAAAAGTAATGACTATTTTAGTAACCTATACAGTGTTATTATAAATTAGCCGATGGGAAAACATTAAAAAGGGTTGTTTTTATTTTTTCACCTCCAAGAAAACCCTAAACGAATTTCTTGACTAATAAAAGGTTCAAATCAATTAGATTTGCATCTTTACTAATGAAAATCATGATTCTTGGTCATAGATATTTCAAGAAACTAATTCAAGAATCTCAAGAGAGGTTTTCTTGATCATTTGCCTTCATGCTATGATTTCAAGGTTTCTATTCAAGTTCTTATCCAAGATTCTTTAGGAACCTTGTTTTTCCTCTCTAAAATCATTCCTAAACATCATGAGATATTTCTCATCACAAATCATTATTCAAAAATCCATAATTCAACATGAGATCTTTCCTATCACAAAGTATGATTCTTAAATCCGTAATTCAATTCAAGGAAAATCAAGAGTCCGCTCAAGAAGTTAAGAGTCAAGTCAAGCAGTTAAAAGTCAAGTCAAGATGTCAAGAGTTAAGTCATGATATTTTCTTAATTTTTTTCAAAAGTCTTTTCAAAATGTTTTAACTTGTTTTAAGACTTAAGTTTCAAAGTTAAGCAAAGAGTTCATATTTGAAGGTTATTTCTTCAAAGAAGTATATGGGAACTAAGTATTCCCAAGAAGTTTAAAATGTTTTCACATTTAAAAAAGAACGAAACTGAGATTTCCAAAGAGCCTTTGAGCTTATTTTCAAAAACAAGTAAATGCTTTCACAATTAAGAAAGAGGGGAAACTTTGATTTCCATGATAGCCTTTGAGCCAAGTTTTTGAGAAATTATCTCGAATCACACGAAGAAGTATGTTTTTAAACATAAGAGCAAGTATCATATTTTGGAGTATTATTGAGCACCGATATGGGGGAGCGTTCAGATAACTCACAACCCCCCATAAACCATGTATCCATCATGGGTAGAAAAGAATACTTTTTAGATGATTCCCATAGTGCTTTTTAGCATAGACTAGGGGATTCACTTAGTAGTTCAGGTCCTATACCCTTGGAAAGGTATAGGAAGCTCTAGCAGCATGAGGAAAATCATTGTATCATCACAATAGCTCTTACGTGATGGTTTTTGGTTCGAGAAACTCACATAATAGTATTTTGCATTTTTATTTACTTCAGAAATATTTGAATTCTAATATACAAACAAAGTTCTTATTGTATTATTGCATACATACAGAGTTATCGTTGTATTTCTAAATACACAGAGTTAAAAATCTTATTTTAAAGCTTTTCTTTATATTGCATTTATTTACACTGTTTTTACTAAAATTAGTTAAGTTCAGTTAAGTTAAGTAAAGCCTAGGTAACTATTTCTTTCAGACTCTTTTCAAGCGTATGTTATGTTTAGCATTCCAACTCGCATACTCGTACATTTAATGTATTGATGCCAGTTGGCCTCCACCGTCTTATAATGCAGACACAGGCAACTAGGATCGATATCCATGTCGTCGTTGATCCAGTGAGCAGTTCAGAGTCTGTTGGTGAGCCTTTTTGCATTCCGAAGGACTCCTTTTATTGCTTTCAGTTTTATTTTCAGTTCATTAGGATGTTATGGGGTTTGTCCCTACCTCCATCTAAGTTATTTTAGAGGCTTAATAGATAGTCAGACAGTTAGTAATGAGTCTTTTAGATTTGTATTCCAGATGTTTTGCTATGAGACTTTAATAGTCATTTTAGCCATTTGAAGACATCCTTAGTTTATTTCACAAGTTCTTTATTTAGATTATTCTTGTGTTTTTAAGTCTTCCTCTGAGTAAGTAATCCAGGCCAAGGATTCCCTTGTGCCAGCAATGGTTCTCAAGTTTCCATCCCCCAGGGTGTAGGCTCGGGGCGTGGCAAACTTGGTATCAGAGCGTAGAGTTCAAGAGTCCTAGTTATAGGTGTGAAGAGGGACACATCTATAATTAACAGGCTGCAACATTTAGGAAATTTCTCACTTCTTTAGTACTCACTTTGTGCATTAGAGTTTATCTCTAAAAGTTTCTTTCTAACTCGTACTTACGCGTAAACAATTGTGTGCTAGGCTTTGTTTGAGGAGGCCTTTTTGGGGCGTTTCTTTCCCGCGTGATCTAAGAGATTTTAAGAGATGGTTGTTGACATGAGGAGTAGAACGAACTTGTTTGTAGTTGAGTTGTCTCGTCAGTCAAGTAAGGAAAGTAAGGTTGCAATGATAATAGATGACTTGGGCATAGCAAGGTTGATGATCCCTGTGCAATAAGTTAAAGAGGAACAGCTCAGGAATAGAGAAAATTTCAAAAATAAGAGGGCTAAGACATAAGAAACGAGTCCAGGCAACAAAGGAATAAAGTGAACTGGTTTTTTTCTAGCAGAAGTAGAAAGGGCCTACTTCATATTATTCTAGTTCACATGTATCAAGGAACCAATGTGCGTACAATACTCAGAATTCTCAGAACTTTAGAGCTAGACCTGTGTATTCACAGGGTAGTAAGGCACAAGGGGTACTAAGATTCCTGCATGTTCCAAGTGTTGTAGGAGCCACTCAAGGGTGTGTCGTAATGTCTTCACTTATTGCTTCAAGTGTGGCTAGAATGGTCATTTTATAAGAGAATGTCCTAAGAACAGACAGAGAAATGGTAAAGAGGGCAATAGAGCATATTCTTGTTCATTTTCTTCACCAGATAGAGTTACATCTTAATAATATACTTCAGGGAAAGACAGAGAAGGAAACCGTATTTATGCTATCACTAGTCGCCGAGAGCAAGATGTTGTCACTAGTATGATCCAAGACTTCAGTTTTGATGTTCATTCTTAGCGACTTCTTAATCCCTTCAGTGTTTCTACACCTGTTGGTGACTCTATTCTAGCAAAAAAAGTCTATCGTGATTGTACCTTCTCCGTCAATCACAAGAATACCATGGCTGACTTAGTTTATTTAGACATGGTAGATTTTGATGGCATTCTAGGTATGTACCGGCTTCATGGTTGCTATGCATCAAGAGATTGTGAAACTCGACTAGTCAAGTTCCAGTTTCCTAATGAGCCGGTCTTAGAGTGGAAAAGTAGTTCAGCAGTGCCTAAGGGTCATTTCCTTTCGTACCTTAAGGTACAGAAAATAGCTTCTAAGAGGCGTGTTTATCACTTAGTCCGAGATAATGGCTCTATTGTTGAGATACCTTCTATTCAGTTAGTTTTAGTAGTAAAACAGTTTCTAGAAGTCTTTCCAGATGATCTTCCCAGAGTCCCTCTTGAGAGAGATATACTTCGGTTTAGACATTCTTCCAGATACTCGTCCTATGTCTATTCAACCATATAGAATAGAACCATCAGAGTTGAAAGAGCTTAAAGAACAGTTGAAGACCTTCTAGAGAAGGGTTTTATTCGACCAAGTGTCTCACCTTGGGGCGCTCCAATCTTATTTGTGAGGAAGAAAGATGGTTCCCTTAGAATGTGTATAAGTTACCATCATTTGAAGAAGGTTACCATCAAGAACAAGCATCCTCTTCCAACGTTTGATGATTTATTCGATCAACTTCAGGGTGCAACCTATTCTTCGAAAATAGACCTCAAGTCTGACTACCATCAGTTAAGTGTAAGGGAATGGGATATTCCAAAGAAAGATTTCAGAACCCGATATGGTCATTATGAATTTTTGGCCATGTCTTTTAGTTTGACAAATGCACCAGCATTGTTCATGGACCTTATGAATAGAGTAAGTAAACCTTATTTAGATATGTTTGTTATCGTCTTCATTGATGAGATACTAATCTATTCAAGGAATGAAGTAAATCATGTTATTCATCTCAAAATAGTTCTCCAGACCTTGAAAGATAGAGAGTTGTACAAGTTTTAAGTGTGAGCTTGGGCTTGAGTCTATGGCGTTCTTAGGCCACATAGTGTCTAGAGAGGGAATTAAAGTTGATACTCAGAAAATTGAGGCAGTGCATAATTGTCCTAGACCCACATCTACAGCTAATATTAGGAGTTTATTTGGCTTGGATGGATATTATAGAAGGTTTGTAGAGTGGTTCTTGTCTATTTCGTCTTCGTTGACCATGTTGACTTAGAAGACAACGAAGTTTCAATGGTTTGAAGCTTGTGAGAAGAGCTTTCAGGAATAGAAAAAGAAGTTGACTACTGCCCAGTTTTGACCTTACTGGAAGGTACTCAAGGTTTTGTGGTGTATTGTAATGCATATATAGCTTGGGTTATGTATTAATACAGAATGAAAAGTTATAGCTTATGCATCTCGATATTTGAATGGAAATGAGAAGAATTACCAACCATGACTTAGAGTTGGTTGGTGTAGTTTTTGCTTTGAAAATATGGCATCATTATTTGTATGGTGTCAACATTGATGTATTCACTGATCATAAGAGCCTACAATATGTGTTCACTTAGAAAGAGCTTAACCTCAGACAAAGGAGGTGGTTAAGATTACTTAAAGATTATGACATTAGCATTCTTTACCACTCAGGTAAGGTTAATGTTGTTGTTGATGTCTTAAGCAAGTTGTCTATGGGTAGTACCGCCCATGTAGAGGAAGAAAAGAGAGAGCTAGCAAAAGATGTGCATACACTTACATGCTTGGAAGTACGACTAATTGATTCAACAAAAGGAGGAATAGTGGTGATAAATAGGGCTGAGTCATATTAGTTTCAGAAGTGAAAGGCAAGCAATACTATGATCCTATTTCCTTGAATTGAAGGCAAATGTTCATAAGCAGTTTTGTATTAGCTTCTGAACAAAGGGGAGATGGTGTCTTGAGATACCAAGGCAGATTGTGTGTACAAATGGTGGATGGACTCCAAGAGAGAATCATGGAGGAAGTTCATAGCTCCATATATTCCATTCATCCGGGTTCCACAAAGATGTATCGCGATTTGAGAGAAGTCTATTGATGGAATGTTATGAAGAAGGGAATTCCAGAATTTGTTTCTAAGTGCCCAAATTACCAACAAGTTAAAGCAGAGCACCAAAGGCCCAGTGGTTTGGCTTTAGAATATAGAACTTCTGGAAAGAAAATGGGAGATGATTAATATGGATTTCATCAAAGGTTTACCAAGGTCTACCAGGAAACATGATTCCATTGGGGTGATTTTGGATTGCATGACCAAATCAGCCTGTATTTTGCGGTAAAGACTACTCATTCTGCAGAAGATTATGCTAAGTTGTATCTTTAAGAAGTACTTAGATTGTATGGAGTCTCGGTCTCCATTATTTCAGACAGAGGTGCACCATTTACTTCATAGTTTTGGAAGTTATTCCAAAAAGGCTCGGGGTCAAAGGTGAACTTAAGTACTGCATTTCATCTTCAGACAGATGGGCAAGCAGAGCACACTATTCAGACTTTAGAAGATATGTTTAGGGTGTGCGTGATCGATTTCAAAGTTAATTGGGAAGATCACCTACCTATCATCGAGTTCGCTTACAACAATAGTTACCACTCTATCATCCAAATGGCTCCTTATGAAGTTCTTTATGGGAGAAGGTGCAGATTTCCTATTGGATGGTTTGAGTTGGTGAATCTGGGTTGAATGGAATAGATTTAGTTCATCAAGCTATGGAGAAGGTTAAGGTGATTCAAGAGAGGTTGAAAACGGCGCAGAGTCGTTAGAAATCCTACACTGATGTTTGGAGAAGAGAGTTAGGGTTTGAAGTACATGATTGGATGTATTTAAAAGTTTCACCCATGAAGGGTGTTATGAGGTTTGGTAAGAAGGGTAAACTTAGTCCCTGGTATATTGGACCTTATCGAATAGCCAAAAGTTGGAGCTACCACAAGAGTTAGTCGGGGTTAATCTGGTATTTCACATCTCCATGTTGAAGAAGTGCATAGGCGATTCTTCATTGATCATATCAACTGAAATATTGGAATCAAGGATAGCTTATCTTATGAGAAGATTCATGTTTAGATTCTAGATCGCCAAGTTCGCAAGTTGACAACAAAAGATGTAGAATCAGTCAAGGTCCTTTGAAGGAACCAATTTGTTTAGGAAGCTACTTAGAAAGCTGAGTAAGATATGAAAAATAGATATCCACATCTCTTTGAGTAAGGAGAAAATGCAGACCAAGGTATTAATTCTCTTCGTAGCACGCTTAAATTACGAGTGAGCATGTTGTTTGTTCCCATTTGCTAGTAGGTGTTTCGACTTGATGTTACCACCCTTAACCTAGTAAGAGTAATCTCATTCGAGGATGAATATTTCAAAGGGGGAGATATTGTAACATCTCGTAGTTTGAGATATCTAGGAAGAAGCTAAGAACTAGAAATAGCCATTTTGGAAGTAACAAAAAAATCTGGAAATTTATTTTAAGTTAGGAAAAGTTGAGTTTTGTTCAACTTCAAATGACCATAACTTCTAGGTCGGGATAAGTTAGATTTACTTCCAAATATGGTTGGAACGCTCTTGAGATAATATTTTCAACGTAGTCAAGTTTGCGCGATTCCGAGTTTGTATGAGTGAGTTATGACCTTTGCAAGTTGAGCTGTTGGAATAAGAAAAGTTTGAAAATTTGATTTTAGAAGGTTAGTTTGGTCTTTTCGTACCCATCTTAATTAATAAGTTATTAGGAGCTTAATTGGATAACTTCATATATAAGTCAATTTAGAAAAGTGAATTCCACGCTAGGGCTTGGAGAGAAGAGAAAAGAGGAGAAAAGGGAAGAAAGTTCAAGATTCGTCAAGAACGTTGAAGAATCGCTTGTGGATTTCGTCAAGGGGTGATCCCTACAAGGTATGTGAGATCACATAATGTTGGGTTAGTTCACCCACGCTGTTGACACCCAATTTTGACCGACCTTTAACCATTTTTAGGAATGCTATTCGATTAAATATGTATTTTAAAATTTATTTTAAGTTTAGAATTTTAGTCGATTTTGCATAAAATTATATATTTTAGTATGTTTACTTTATAAAATTATTGTAAATACTATTAAAATATTTTAAAAATTCTTAATAAATTTTGAAATAATTATTTCATTCAAATGTTTTAAAGTTTAAGTGATTTTTAAATATATAAAAATATTTCAATATTTGTAGTATTTTAATTGGATAGCATTCCTTTAAATTTATCTTAAATCTTTATAAATATCTCATTTTATTCTAATTTATTTCAATTCTAGCCGCTCCATTTTCAATTTTATTTAAATTATAACTACCCTTTTCTTTCAATTCTAGCCAATTTTAGTGCAATTTTGACCATACCATCCCCAATCCAATCTGATTTTAAGAATTAATCTTTTAATCTCAACCATTCATCCTTTAGTTAAATACTAGATCAACTCATATCCCCTCATCTCTTCTAAAATCAATGCTCCAAATTTAATATACCTATTTTAACCTAAAAAGACCCCAACCCCAATTCTAATTTTCATTCTCTTTTCCTTCCCCTCTCTGCTCCAGCCGCCGCCCAACCTTCTCCTCTCTCCTCTCCGTCTCTCCGGTGAGAAGAAGTGGCGCCGCTTCCCTCACCCTCTCATCTTCTACCTCCTCTCCTCTCTCTCTCTAGTCGCGGTCTCCTCTTTCTCCTCGTCTTACCAGCAACCACCAAGGACCACCAGTGAGCCGCCATCGCTTTCAGTAGCTCCAGCCGATGACAGCATCATCGGCACACAGCGAAGGACGCCTGCAACAACAGCTCCATGCGACGAGTAGCAGCAATGCCCGGCAACAGGCAAGCCGCCACCAACACTTCGATAGCCACCAACGCCACCAGTAGCGGCAACTATCATGCTAACAACATTCGCAGCTCGACGAAGCGAGCAATATCAGAAGCTGCCAGTGAGACGACGCAGCTCCAACAGTGAAAACTTTTGCCATAAATTCTGGCAAGAACGACAGTGAAATCTGACAAGTTTTCCGAAGATTTTACGACGGATCCTTATGGATCCGTCCATGTATGTCTTTCTAATGTTCATTTCGTATTTTGTTAGTCATGCGTATGATAAAACTTTGTGAAATTTTAATTACTTGTTCATATTTTGCTGTCAACTCTAATTAGATTTGAGAAACTTTGTTTTTCTATGTGCTTAAGATGGATTAATGTTATTTGGCTATTTGTATGCTGACTCATCCATGCTCTCTACTCACTTCAATTTTACAGGTAATCCGTTATAAATCTCTTCTTGTTAATCAATCTTGCTTCTTATTTGAATCATGATAAATTAATTGATTAATTTTTATACTTAATTTCAGAAATTAGTTAAAATAACTAGCTGAGTATTGGAAGTGGATTAATTATGAGTAAATTGATTGTTCATAGTAGTATGATTGAATTTTGTTTGCTTATGGTAAATGTCAGCATGATTAATTGGTTGTCACTCTGAATTTAAGGTTGGACAAATTTTCTTATTTTGTTATGTTTATTTTTTTGGTATAAAAGAATAAATAAATAATTTGGTTGATTTACTCCATTTGATTATGAGAATTGCAATGCTGTAAATTGATTCCCCTTTCCTTTTTAATGTATAATTATTTTATTTCCTTGTGGCTAATAGTGTTTAGTCATGGAAAGCCAATTTTTACTTGCTCTTATTTGGTAAAAATAACCTTATATTTAGTAAAAATAAATATTAAAAATGATAAAGTAAAATCTAATTTGGCTCTCCTTTGAAATAAGGAAAATGTAATATTAACTATTTCCTTAAATTATTTCTTTGCCTTATGTGTTCTCCCTTTTTGCTATATAATAAGGACCCCTCCCTTCATTATAAATCACCTCTCATTCTCTCATTGTTTATTCACACTCATAAGGATTTTATTTTATATGTTTTGGGCTTAGTGATCATGCATATATGTTTTAAATTTTGTTAAATAGTAGATAAATATCATCACTATAGGGTTTAATAATCTTTTAGAAATCATGCTATAGGTGTTACTCATCTTCGACTTTTATCACCTAGAAATCATGTTCAAAGGAATTATCAAAAAATCTCTAGTATGCTAAATTATTGTAAAAGGTGTAAAAGTTGGAATCTTAAGTGTCAATCTGTCCTCATTTTATTTGTTAATGTGAATTTTGTTAATAAATTTCAACATGTTCACTTAGAAACCATGTCTATAGGATTAAACTAAGATAAAATGTTGATACAATTAAATAATATTTCTTGTTAAAATCATTCTTTAATAACTTTCAGCATATTTAAAATGAGATAAATCTGCAAATTTGGTATTGCTCACTGTAAATATATAAATTCCTGCATTTATCTTCTTCATGTATTTTATCCTAAATTTTGCCATACTAATTTTCCTAGATTTAATCTGCACAAAAATAATTAATTCTGCATCATAATTACTCTTTTTGTCATCTAAATTAGCTACTAATTAATTCTGCATCTAATAAATCGACTGCTACATCAAGTTAATATTAAAATTTGCTACTCTAGAATAATTGTCTTGTCACTTCTAATCAACTAATAAATTAATAATTCTTGCATGCTTCATTATTAAAATAAATGAACTCTGCATCGTGTCATAACCCTTCGTCCTTGTAGTAATTTTCTACCCTCTAAATTGAACCACTTGTTATGATTTTGTATATTCACACACTAGCATGAAAACCTTTTCTCTATATGTTTTTGCTAGCATGTTAACAAAATGTAGAGGCAAACTTGAGACATTACTTGTCAAATGTTTTCCAAATATTTTCTTTTGTTTGGTGTTTAGGTGGGTCTTATATTTTATTTTGTATAAACCACCCTACTAGTAGTCCAATGACTCTTGGACCTTAAGCGGGAAGGATAGGTACCTTTTAAGACAAAATACATACCGTGGTGGGGTAGAGGTAGTCGACCTTATGGATATGATGACATCGACTCAGACTTCAAAATACAAACCTTGGTTTTGTTTGTCCCTACATGGAAGCCTATCACAAAATATAAAGAAAAATCGATTGCTGATCCAAAAAGTCTCATAGAGTCTTCCTTTCCTTTGTCCCTTTATTTCTTTATAATTATAATTATTTGGGGTAGTTTAAATATAAATAAAATTTGTTCTTAATGAGTTAATTATGTATTTTCTGTCTTCTCGCTTCTCCTTTTATTTGTTTAGTATTCGTTTTGATATTTATTATATCATATAGTCTTGCATGTTAACTAACTAATTAAAATAATAAAGTTATTCTAATTCTTTAATATTATCGCCTACTTTTGCATGCTTAATTAACTAGATAAATAAATAAAGTGATCTTAATTATTTAATGTTATTTATCACCTAGCCGACATGTTTAAATAAAAAAAATGATATGACCTAGTCTCGCATGCTTAAATAATTAATCAAAAAATAATAATGTAAACTTAATTGTTTTATATTTGTTATCACTTAGTAAGCCTGATTGATTAGTTAAATAAATAATAAATGAAGTGACCATAATTGCTACATGTAACCCACACATAAATTGCATGAGATACGGTCGAGACCCACATTTGTGGACCTCAAGGGATGCCTAACACCTCCCCCTCGAGGTAATTTGAACCCTTACCTTCATCTTTGACTCGTTGACCTTAGTAATACTTAGTTAGGTTAGATAGGTGCCCCAACGCTCCTTAATTAGTTAGTTGGCAACTCTTCAAACTCCAAAAACCCAAAAGAGTTGTTAGGTCGTGCATAAAACCCGTTTTTTGCTGAAAAAATAGAGCGCGACGAATGGAGACTCTGCTGGGGATATTAGGTTCTTACCATTACATGTTTCATTCTTATTTATGTGGGATTTACTTTACTTGGTCGTCTCATTATTTGTTAGGTGATTACCATGTCTAGTTATAATTTTTGTTTCCTTATTTATTGTCTTCTTTCCATGTTCCACCCCTTTTCTTTTTTCTTATTTGTTTATTGTCATGTTTCACCCTTTTCCTTTCCCCTTACTTGTTTACTTGCATATTTAATCTCATACTCTCTTTCCTTATTTGCATGATTTTTTAATATTTATAGTTTACTTTCCTTTACTTATGCTTATTTATTTATCGCTTTTATAAATTGCCCATATGTTACCGTTTTTCACCTAAATTCTAAATGTTACTACTTTTATAAACTGACATTCCGCTCATTTCCCTCAATTGGGACCCTCTTCCTTTTTTTTATTTTACTGTGATGTTGTGTCTTTGCACCTCTCACAACTACTCCAATTCTCTTCAAACACCTTTATTAGAGAGATGGATGAGGCATGGCTAATGCGGATAGTTTAACTACCGTGGAACCATGTGCCTTATCGCATAGAATCCCTTACAAGTCCGTGTCAAACCAATTCTTAGAAATCTTGATTTGGTCATACATGATGCATAAGACCTAGGTGGTTTGACCCTTGGTGTCAATCCACACAATTAGTAGATACCCTACCGTCTAAAGGACCCCAACACCCTTTAGATAAATTGCATACTTATGTGTCAATGTGATCATAATAATTAAATCAAGACAACTTTGCCAAAATGGAGTTTAGAAGTTGTTTGTTGTTTTGTTTGCAAAATTATGGATGATTTCCACTCCCCAAACCCTCAAATGGTCGTAGAGGTGAATTAGAGGCTTAGGAGCTGGTGGATGGATATAAAGAGAGACCGGGAAAGGGAGATTCGTCAGTTGTTGGGTGGTTCTACATTTCTTAATTTCGTCATAACGAACCCTCAACCAACTAGGTCCTTTCTAGAATTTTATGACCCTGTGAGGATGGTTTTCAAATTTGCAGAATGTGACTTGACACCAACAATTGAAGTGATTAGTGATTTTATCGACTTGCCCTACCATGAGTGTGAAATGATGGTGCCATATAATCCATCACCAAGATAATTTCTAAAATGTCTAGGGATGAAGTCCAATCCAACGTTAGTTTCTTTAGACCTTGGGTGGACTCATTTGGACTTTCTATACTCATGATTTGGCTGAGATGATAGCCACTACTCTTTAAGCGATAAATTTGAGTGCTTCGTTGAAGAATGGGAAAAATATCGCTTAGATGCCTTTGTCATTACCCTATTAGGATCCTTGGTTTTTCCTAAAATAAGGGAAAGAATCGACACATGTTTGAGTTATGTGGTTCGAGACTTAGCTCAAAAAGAGGGAAAACCTAGGAGAACTATAGTTCCCATGATCCTGGTGGAGATAATGAGGGGTCTGTCAGCATGTGTCGATGGTAGAATATTCTTGGAGGGATGCAACCTTATACTGCAATTATGGTCTATCGAACATTTCCACAGGCGATATGATGTGGTAGACATCTTTCTTGCTCAAGGCAACAAGATTGATAACCATTCAACAAGAATGGTACGTTTCACCGCACCTGTAGGATTTGTGGATTGGCAAATAATTTTATTAGATCTTGAGAGCCATCGAATCCAATGGAAGCTACATTGGTTGTCCATGCCTGATTCCATAGTAAGAGGGGACGGCTGATACTTCATTGAGCTTATTGTCTTAAAGGAGGTTCAACCATATTCGCCTTTTCGAGTACTTCACCAATTTGGGCGAGCTCAAGTCATACCACCACGGTTTGACATGGAGCAGTTTAAGTATGAGTTTGGACTAGATAAACCACAAGTCCACAACATACTTCAACGATGGGAGAGTGTGTTGACCATTCCTATGGGTGCACGACAGGCTTTATGCATACATGAGTATTGCATATGGGTCCTAATAGAGACTAAAGACCCAGAATTAAGAGCAAAAGGATATCATGGTCTCACCGATGAAAGGTAAAACATATGGGCACGTAATGTTTTGAACATCATATAAAAAGTCGCTCCCCATGCATTAATTTAATTGGCGCCAAGCTTTTGGAATCGATATCTTCAGGATTTCAGAATTTAGGGTGATTTTCCCTTAGTTTATTTTAGTTTTCGTTTTCAATTATGATGTAATGTTCGAATTTTATAATAAATGAAAGTTTTATTTCTTCCAATCAAAACTCCGATTGGCAAATAATGCTTGAATTAATTATTGTGCATCACTTATTTGTCGCTTAAGCCTACCTCTGGCTCAACGATGACCCTTTGCATTTAGGGCGTTTATCTTTAAATAATGTGTTTGATATCCCAATTTATGCAATGATCTAACTTGATCTTTCTTTTGATTTTATATTTTTTTTACCATTCCCCAATGGTTGATATGTAGACCATTGTTTACCACATGCGATCAAAGGGTGCTCTTCCTTTTCTTCCGACTGAGAATCGCAAAGGAAAGAGGAAAGTGACTAATGAGAAGGTTATGTGCCAGACTATTGGAAAGAAGTTTCCTTCAAATGAGTTTGTGTCAAACCTTGAGCAGAAAATAAATAAATTAGAAGAAGAGGTGTTGGATATGCGTGAATGGGCCAAGTTGTTACTCTCCGCAAATCCGACGTTGGAGACAAACATGGATATGTCACCTTTCGCAAGTCAAGCCACTTCTCAAAATCAATCGAGTTCCATTCAAATGCCTCAAAATAGCACCCACTTTCCAAATTATCACCCATATCCTCCACAACATCATGCATATGCTCTCAAACCTGAACATCTTACTCCACGCCCGCAAAATCATAACAAGCTCCGCGATATGAAACACCTTTGCATCAAGTTCCTTGCCGTCATGCATCTCTCATACCATTTCCAATCCTTACATATCAAATGTATCCGTACCAAAGGCCTCATCCGCCATATCAACAACCAACATATCCTGTCCACAATGCCAAAGTCATCACTCGACCGCACATTAATAAAAACCTCTTCAAGGTTGAGAAGAAGCTCAACAAAACTTATACTTCTCTGACTGAGACTATAGGCCAACTCTATGAAGAGTTAAGGATAGTTGGACAAATCGCCCCTATCAATTTAATAAGAATGAATATGCGTGCATGGTGGATTGAACCCTATAAGGTTTGCGCTTATCATTAAGGAATGGAAGGACATACCATAGAAGAATGTCGTGATCTGAAAAACAAGATTCAACAATTCATTGATACTAAGGTCATACGCTTGGGGAACTTTACAACAAAGAAATTCCAACTGTGAATGTGCTGAAGTCTATTAGAACCAGTTTTCAAATAAGGCTTGCGCCATTTAACCTTCAATTTTTTCTACATTCAGACAAGGAAAGTACCCATGTTAACATATAGGCAATAAAGTTGGGCAAAATATATCACTCAGATATTGCTCAAGAAGGTTCTCTTAATGTCTCACTTATGCTCTTTGTATTTGGAACTACGTCAGACCTGATTCCCATTTAAGAGGGGATACGTAGGCTCTCTTGTGAGGTTCGGTCTTATCATAATAAAAACTTTCTTTTTCCGCTCTATTGTGTAACTGAGCACAATTTTTGAGAGATAATCAAAAATTCAATGAAAGGGATTTCTCCTTGAAAATCTCGATGCTAGGGCAGAATCTTTGAAAGGAACTCAAAAATTCCACGAAAAGCATTTCTTCTCCTGCAAAATGATGAAACTGGGGGAGAATTTTTTTGAGGATCTCAAAAATTCTGTCAACAAGTGTCTTCTAAACAATCCAAGACTTAGGCAAAATTTTTGAGAGGGTCTCAAAAATTCTTTCAAAAGCTTATTCACTCACAAATCAAGATTAGGTAGAATTTATTAGAGGATGTCAAAATTCACAAAAGTCAAGCTACAATCTACAACAAATCAGATTAGCAGAAGTTCTACACTGGGTATAAAATTTTGAAAGGACCTCAAATTTTTTTACGACACTTCGAAAGACATTCTATTACTGTCAAAGGAGTATACTGTGCCAAATCAAGAACACATATCAACCTCCATCTTTAACTATTTTTCTTTGAATGCAGAAAATACAGGTTCATATACAAGAAGCAACTTCAACATCGCTTGAAGGATCAACATACCACTTTTGAGCCCGACAAATGACTCTTGACCCTTCCAACAAGGCGAATGTCCAAGCTACTTTATTCCCTCAATCAACTATTATGCCCGAAGATTACATGTGCCCGAGATTGCATTGTGTCCGAATTGCATATGCCCTAAGATGTGCCCAAGAATTGCATGTGCCCGATATTGCATTGTGCCCAAGAATTGCATGTGCCAGAGAATTGCATTATCACATGTGCCCTAGACTTTATTGTGCCCGAAGATTTTATGTTCCCGAATTACATTGTGCCCGAAGATTGCATGTGTTCGAGATTGCATTGGGCCTGAAATTGTTTGTGCCCGAGACTGCATTGTGCCCTAAAATTGCATATGCCCAAAGATTGCATTATCGCATGTTTCCGAGAATTGCATTGTGCTAGAGACTGCATCATGCCTAGAGATTGCATGTGCCCGAGATCGCATTATGCCCGAAACTGCACTGTGCCCTAAAATTGCATGTGCCCGAAGATTGTATTATTGCATGCGCCCGAGATTGCATTGTGCCCAAGTTTGCATGTGCTCGAATTCCATTGTGTCCGAAGATTCCATGTGCCCGATATTGCATTGTGCTTGAGAATTGCATGTTCCCGAATACATATGTACAAAGTTACTACTGATTCAAGTCGCAAGATGCTAGAATTACATCAAAATAGATACTCTTTCTTTACTCATTACTTATATTACGAAGACGTCATCCTCCAAAAGCACATCTTTCATGGCCTGCGAACATCATGTCATGGACTGAGGACTTACTTTATGCTTATCATGTTCCTAAGGTGTCATATTCTAAAGGCGTCATCTTCATGGCCTACAGACATCATATCATGGCCTAAGGATTTAATTTTTGTCTATCATGATCCGAAGGTGTCATAGTCTAAGGGCATCATTTTTTCATGGTCTGCAGACAACATTTTCATGACCTGAGGATATATTTTTGTGTAGCATGGCCATATACATCATAGCCTAAGACATCATTCTCATTGTCTTATAGAAAACATCATGGTCAATATGGGAAATTGCATCATGTTTACCTTTATCGTCTATTTGATATATTTGCCATAATCATATTACAAGTTACATATTTGCAGAGACTGATATTTTACAGGCATGATCATCTCCCTCTTGGCTATGATTATCGTGCCTACATCTATCGCAACAAAGGCCCTATCAATTATTCTACTCATATTGGTCCTATTTATCTAAACCATGCTCAAAGTTGGAATCTCTCTATCATGCTCTTCTCGCTTCTCTATCTCTCTCTTCTAGCTACTCTAATCTTACACATTCAAGCCAATATTGTGCCCTTTCGAATATCTTACAGATCTTTCAACTTTTAAGATTTTTGTTTGCTCTTAAATCTAGAACTACACACACCTTGATACTCGTATAACCAGAGATATGTAGGCGGCTTAATACCGAAGTCTCGTTCGTACCCTTTTCAATTCTACATCACTTAAATAGATCCCACACATCTCTCGTTGGTCGGACAAAATCGGCTACTAAGTCAACGCTGGTTTCCCGGCAATTCATTCTTCATTCTAAAGCAACCAATGGGCAGTTGTTGACACCCAATTTTGACCGACCTTTAAAAAATGCTATTCAATTAAATATGTAATTTAAAATTTATTTTAAGTTTAGAATTTTAGTCGATTTTGCATAAAATTATATATTTTAGTATGTTACTTTATAAAATTGTTGTAAATACTATTAAAATATTTTAAAAATTCTTCATAAATTTTTTAAATAATTATTTCACTCAAATATTTTAAAATTTATGTGATTTTTAATTATACAAAAATATTTCAATATGTGTAGTATTTTAATTGGATAGCATTCCTTTAAATTTGTCTTAAATCTTTAAAAAATAACTCATTTTATTCCTATTTATTTTAATTCTAGCCGCTCGATTTTCAATTTTATTTCAATTATAACCACCCTCTTCTTTCAATTCTAGCCAATTTTATTGCAATTTTGATCATTCCATCCGCAATCCAATCTGATAAGAAGATTTAATCTTTTAATCTCAACTGTACATCCCTTAGTTAAATCCTAGATCAAATCCTAGCCCCTCATCTCTTCTAAAATCAATGGTCAAGATTTAATCTACCTATTTTCACCTAAAAAGACCCCAACCCCAATTCTAGTTTTCATTCTCTTTTTTCCCCTGTCTGCTTCATCTGCCGCCCAACCTTCTCCTCTCTCCTCTCCAGTGAGAAGCACTGGCTGTGCTGCCCTCACCCTCTCATCGTCTACCTCCTCTCCTCTCTCTCTAGCCATTGTCTCCCCCTTTCTCTCTCCCCTCGTTTCTTCTTATCCGTGTCCTCTTTCTCCTCGTCTGACCAGAAGTTGTCAAGGATCACCAGCGAGCCGCCATTGCTGTCAGCAGCTCCAGCCGGCGACAGCAGCATCTGCGCACAGCAAAGGACGCCTGCAACAGGAGCTACATGCGATGAGCAGCAGCAACGTCCGGTGAAAGGCGAGCCGCCACCAGCACTTCGACAGCCACCAACGCCACCAGTAGCGGCAACTATCAGGCTAACAACATTCGCAGCTCGACGAAGCGAGCAATATCAGAAGCTTCCTGCGAGGCGACGCAGCTCCGACTAGCTCCAACAGTGAAAACTTTTGGCATAAATTCCGGCAAGAACGACAGTGAAATCCAACAAGTTTTCCGAAGAGTTTATGACGGATCCTTATGGATCCGTCCATGTAAGTCTTTATAATGTTCATTTCGTGTTTTGTTAGTCATGCATAAGATAAAACTTTGTGAAATTTTAATTACTTGTTCATATTTTGCTGTCAACTGTAATTAGCTTTGAGAAACTTTGTTTTTCTATGTGCTTAAGATGGATTAATGTTATTTGGCTATTTGTATGTTGACTGATCCATGGTCTCTACTCACTTCAATTTTAGAGGTAATCCGTTATAAATCCCTTCTTGATAATCAATCTTGCTTCTTATTTGAATCATGATAAATTAATTGATTAATTTGTATACTCAATTTCGGAAATTAGTTGAAATAACTATCCGAGTATTGGAAGTTGATTAATTATGAGTAAATTGATTATTGATAGTAGTATGATTGAATTTTTTTTGGTTATGGTAAATGACAACATGATTAATTGGTTGTCCCTCGCAATTGAAGGTTGGACAAATTTTGTTATTTTGTTATGTTTAATTTTTTGGTATAAAAGAATAAACAAATAATTTGGTTGATTTACTCCCTTTGATTATGAGAATTGTAATGTTGTAAATTGATTCCCCTTTCCTTTTTAAAGTATAATTATTTTATTTCCTTGTGGCTAATAGTGCTTAATTATGGCAAGCCAATTATTACTTGATCTTATTTGGTAAAAATAACCTTATATTTGGTAAAAATAAATAATAAAAATGATGAAGTAAAATCTGATTTGGCAATCTTTTTAAATAAGGAAAATGTAATATTAATTGATTCCTTAAATTATTTCTTTGTCTGATGTGTTCTCCCTCTTTGCTATATAAATAGGACTCCTCCCTTCATTATAACTCAACTCTTGTTCTCTCATTGTTCATTCACACTCACATCCTAATGCTTGCTCACATACCAAAAGAAAAATACTCTTTGCTCTTAGAAGGAAATTAAGAATTTTTACAAAATATTCAAGTGGTTTCTCTGTTGCGTTGTTGTTGTGGTTTGGAAATTTGCCAATAATTCATTGCTGATAAACTTTCTGCATAATTGGTTAGCCCTCTTTATTATTTTTAATTTCTTTTTGCATTATTATCAATGTTGTGTGTTGGAAAATGAAACAAAGAGGAAGCATCCAAGTTAGTTTCCCTATCCTTTCTCTCTATGCGTTATAATATATCTATGATTATACTTATTCCATTTTTTTTATGTGTGGTGTTTATATATGTATATATGAATGTAATTTGTTACTATGAGTATTTGATGTTACGATTATTTTGTCATCATATATATATATGTGTTACCCTATTCATCGTAGCAGGTTCTGAACTTAGAGTTCAAGATATTGAAAGGACGCCTAGAAGAAATATCGATGGATTTTAGTTTTAAATATTGTATATTTTGTTCATTTGTCTTGACTTGTAATATTGTGAATACCTTTAACTCTATATATATGAAATAATATTGGGGGTCGTCTAAGGGGCGTGCTACTTGTTACTTTATCACAAAAAAAATTATTTTTGTTAGAAAGCATGTCTATAGGATTGTGATTCATTTGATAGCCCGTATTTGGTAAATCGATTTAGATCTAACTAATATAAAAATAAAGTTATCATAGCTTGATCACTTAATTAATATTGTCTATTTAGTATTTAAAACTAATCTTGTATAAATGTTAATTAATTGTCCTTTTGCATGCTTTTTAAGTGGTAGCACTAATAAATAAAATCAACCTCATGTCATTAATTTGTTTTAAATGTCATTTCTAAATTCAGAATTCATGCGTATAAGGTTAATGACAATTTGGTAGAAATCATGTCTCTAAATTTTGTTGATATTGATGTCATAAGGATTAATTTATTTTATATGTTTTGGGCTAAGAAATAATGCATATAGGTTTTAAATTTTGTTAAATAGTAGATAAATACCATGCTATAGGGTTTAATAATTATTTAGAAATCATGCCTATAGGTGTTACTCATTTTCGACTTTTCGCTCCTAGAAATCATGTTCATAGGAATTATCAACTAATCTCTAGTATGCTAAATTATTTTAAAAGGAGTAAAAGTTGGAACCTTAAGTGTGAATTTGTTCTCATTTTATTTGTTAATGTGAATTTTATTAATAAATTTCAGCATGTTCACTTAGAAACCATATCTATAGGATCTAACTAAGATAAAATGTTGATAAAATTAAATAATATTTTTTGTTAAAATCATTCTTTAATAAATTTTAGCATATTTAAAATGAGATAAATCCGCAAATTTCTTTTTGCTCACTCTAAAAAAAAAGAACTTCATTTCTCTTCTTCATGTGTTTTATCCTAAATTTTTCCATACTAATCTGCCTAGATTGAATCTGCACAAAATAATTAATTCTGAATCATAATTACCCTTTTTGTCATCTAAAATTAGCTACTAATTAATTTCTGCATCTTATAAATCGACTGCTACATGAAGTTAATATTAAAATCTGCTACTCTAGAATAATTGTCTTGCCACTTCTAATTAACTTATAAATAAATAATTCTTGCATGCTTCATTAATAAAATAAATGAACTCTGCATCGTGTCATAACCCTTTGTCCTTGTAGTAATTTTCTTCCCTCTAAATTGAACCACTAGTTATGATTTTGTATGTTCCCATACTAGCATGAAACCCTTTTCACTATATGTTTTGCTAGCATGTTAATAAAATGTAGAGGCAAACTTGAGGTCGTGCATAAAATCCATTTTTGCTTAAAAAATGAACGAGCGACAGAATGGCGACTCTGCTGGGAATATTAGGTTATTACCATTACGTGTTTCATGCTTATTTATGTGGGATTTACTTTATTTGGTCATCTCATTATTTGTTAGGTGATTACCATGTTAAGTTATTATTTTTGTTTCTTTATTTATTGTCTTCTTTCCATGTTCTACTCCTTTCCCTTTTCCTTATTTGTTTATTGTCATTTTTCACCCTTTCCCTTTTCCCTTACTTGTTTACTTGCATATTTAATTTAATACCCTTTTTCCTTGTTTGCATGATTTTTTAATATGTTTATAGTTTACTTTCCTTTACTTATGCTTATTTATTTATTTAGCGCTTTTATAAACTGTCCATTTGTTACCGTTTTTCACCTAAATGCTAAATGTTACTACTTTGGTAAACTGACATTCCGCTCATACTTCCCCCAATTGGGACCCTCTTCATTTTTTTTATTTTTACTGTGATGTTGTGCCTTTGCACCTCTCACAACTAATCCAATTCTCTTCAAACACCTTTATTAGAGAGATGGATGAAGCATGACTGAGGTGGATAGTTTTACTACCGTGGAACCATGTGCCTTCTCACATAAAATCCCTTTCAAGTCCACGTCAAGACAATTCTTAGAAATCTTGATTAGGTCATACATCCACAAAATTAGTAGCCATCCTACTGTCTAAAGGGTCCCAACACCCTTTAGAAAAATTGCATACTTATGTGTCAATGTGATCATAATCATTTAATCAACCCAACTTTGCCAAAATGGAGTGTAGAAGTTGTTTGTTGTTTTGTTTGCATAATCATGGATGATTTCAACTCCCCAAACCCTCAAATGGTTGCAGAGGTGAATTACATGCTTAGGAGCAGGTGGATGGATATAAAGAAAGACTGGGAAAGTAGATTCGTCAGTTGTTGGGTGGTCTTACCTTTCTTATCTTCGTCATACCAAACCCTCACCTGACTAGGGCCTTGCTAGAATTAGGACCCTGTGAGAATGGTTTTCAAATTTGTAGATTGTGACTTGACACCAATAATTGAAGAGATCAGTGATTTCATCGACTTGTCCTACCATGAGTGTGAAATGATGTTGCCATATAAGCCATCACCAAGGGAATTTTGAAAAAGTCTGGGGATGAAGTCCAATTCAAACTTAGTTTCTCTAGACCTTGGGTGGACTCATTTGAACTTTATATCACAATTTGTCCGAGATGATAGCCACTAATTTTTTTGTGATGAATTTGAGTGCTTCGTTGAAAAATGGGAAAAATATCGCTTACATGCCTTTGCCATTGCCATTGCCCTATTAGGATCCTTGTTTTTCCTAAAATAAGGGAAAGAATCAACACATGTTTGAGTTATGTTGTTCGAGACTTAGCTCAAAGAGAGGGAAAATCTAGGATAACAATAGTGACCATGATCCTGGCGGAGATAATGAGGAGTGTGTCGGCATGTCTCGATTGTAAAATGTTATTCAAGGGATGCAACCATCTACTGCAATTATTGGCTATCGAACACTTTTGCAGGCGATCTGATGTGGTAGACATCTTTCTTGGTCAAGGCAACAAGATTGATAACCATTCAAGAAAAATGGTACGTTTCACCGCACTTGTAGGATTTGTGGACTAACAGATATTTTTGACAGAGCTTGAGAGCCATCGAATCAAATGGAAGCTCCATTGGCTGTCCACGCTTAATCCCATAGTAAGAGGGGATGCCCTATACTTCATTGAGCTTATTGTATTAAAGGAGGTTCGACTATATTCGCCTCTTCGAGTACTTCGCTAATTTGGGCGAACTCAAGGCATACCATTATGGTCTGACATGGAGTAGTTTAAGTATGAGTTTGGACAAGATAAACCACAAGTCCACAACATACTTCGACGATGAGAGCGTTTGCTGAACATTTCTATGGGTGCACGACAGGCTATATGCACACATGAGTATGGCATATGGATCCTAAAAGAGGCTAAAGACGCATAATTAAGCTGAGAAGGATATCATGAAAAAGGTTAATTTATCTTTTGAAAACTTTAGAAAACATCTTTAAAAGTTGGGTTCCTTGATGAAACGTGTTTCAAGGATCAAAAGCCATACCTTAACAGTGCTAATTCTTCACTTTGATGAATAATATTCACTCAATTCACCAATCCAAGCGCTTCCTTGAGTTTTAGCTTTAATGTAGTCTTGGGGAATTTCTAAGGTATTTTGGGGTTTTGATTTTGAAGAATGAAATCTTCCAAGTGTTAATGACTTATAAATACATCTAAAATACTCAATATACCCTTAGGGAACCGCCAAAGTCTATTTTTGGAAGTGGGGTGAATTTACAAGCTTACCCCTCACTTGGCAGTGAAACTGCACGCAGGGCACACACCATCGACGGTCCGTCCCTTGACCAACGGACCGTCCTGCTGGTCCGTGGTCTGGGACGGAGACTTTTCATGGGCTTGCTCTTCCCCCAATCCTAAGTCTCAACCGACGAGACCCCCTACGGACCGTCCTCTGGTCCGTGGTCTGGGACAAGGTTCTGTCCATCAACGGTTGCCCATCGACGGTACGTAAGTCTACTTACGGACCGTCCTGCTCTCTTTCGATGTGTTCAGAGACCGGGACTTGTATCTTAGCCACACAGGATAAGTACCTAACTACGTCCATCGCCCACGGACCGTCTACTAGGCCACTGGCCGTCGATTGGCTTCCGTAGGTGAGGCTGCCTTGGGCAGTCTTGGCCACTAACATGGGTCCTTCCTCAAGGACCTTTGGTTGGTCCTTGGGGATATTTTTCCGGAAGTTTCCAACAAAAACATGACTGTTTATGAGTTTAGGACCTCTCACATAAATTTCACTCAAAACAAACACGTAAAACTCGACGAAACATGCCTAGACACACAAGGTCATTTCAAGGCACATCTTTTGAATGCCATGGACGTTCTTGAGTGTTTGACCTTCAAACTTCTCGAAACATGACACACTACATATACACATCATATTAACTCATTTAAGTACCATAAAACCACATGAGACACACATAAACACATAAGCCCCCGTATAAAGCACTCAGGTGACTTAGTCGTCGAACGTCTTGGTTGACCCTTGACGTTTGACTTCCAATGCACCTAATACTTTAGCTACTGCATCAATACAAAATTATAGACATATTTAGGACCATATTACACCTTGACAACAATGTTAGGCTCTAGTTCACCTATGTTATTTTCGGGACCTTACATACTCCCCCACTTGGACAACATTCGTCCTCGAATGACACTTGCCACTCTCCGAATACTTCAAAGATTAGAGAATAAAATTACAGCACATAAACAAACCATATAACTCACAATCAAGGAGAAAACATAAATTTCACAAAGTCAAGATATTCACAACACAACAAGAAACTAGAATACCATTCTATGACTCATTATGCTACAAAACTCACATGCTTCATTCTAAATAGTAAAAACTCATTTTGTATTCGTTACTATACTCATAAACATCAGTTATAACCACATAACAATAGTTTTAGATCAAAGAATCAATTAGTCAAATTTTATAAATTTTCACAGTGAACAGTGAACAGTGCTACAGTGATTTTAGGCAATTTTTCAAAATGCAATCTTAGGCAATTCATGATATAGACATGCTAATATGCAAGGTAACATCATATAAACATCTTTTACAACATGCTCAAATCTTAATAGAACACACAATGCAAGAAGTTAATGAAATTCAATTTCAACCAAACTCCTAAACATCATTCACATGCAACAACTTCTAGCACATCTATCTAGCCATACTCCCCCACTTAGAAGGAACTCATATCATAACAAGAGAAATAAGGACTTACCAACATCATCATCACTCTCATACGGCTTCTCACCTCTAGTCCGGAGTGCATAGAAATGCCTCCTTGTTGGACCATCTTCCTTTGGAGCACTAGGATCAACTTTCTTACCCTCTTGTCTAGAAGCAATGTTAGGACAATCTCTCACTTTGTGCCCATCTTTTTCACATCGAAAGCAAATACTGGGACCCACTAGACACTCACCAAAATGTTTCTTACCACAAGTGGCACATGTAGGTTTGCCATTTTGAGAACCACCTTCTTTTTCAAACTTCTTCTTAGGAGCACTAGGTCCATCTTGAGCTTGAGCCCTCTTTTTGAACCTAGGTTGCACTTGATCACTAGCAACACTCCTTTTCAAGTTTCTTGACATTCTCCTAAGTTTAGACTCTTCAATTTATTGTGAATAAACCATGAGTCTAGCCAAAGTCATATCATCATGTAGCATAGCCATATGGTATTCCTGCCTCACTAAGTCAGATACACCCGTCACAAAACGGCTCACTTCATCCCTTGGATTAGACACTAGGGATGGTTCATATCTAGAAAAAGTTGAGAATTTCAAAAAGTATTCCTCAACACTCATATTTCCTTGCTTGAAATTGATAAAATCCTCTACTTTCACCTCCCTCCTCTCACGGGGAAAGTACTTACAAAGAAAAGCTTCCTTGAATTCTTCCCACTCAATAGGACCCGACTCCACTGGCCTATTGTCCTTCCATTGAGTGTACCAAATTTGAGACACGTCTCTCAATTGATAAGAAGCCAACTCCGCCTTCTCCCTAGATGTAACCCCCATAGCACTCAATACCTTGTACACACTATCAAGGAACTCTTGGGGATCTTCATTCACCTTAGAGCCAAGAAAGATTGGAGGATTCAACCTCACAAAGTCTCTCAACCTAGATGACATAGTGCTCTCCACAACATTACCCCTAGGCACCATACTCAAGTTTATATGAGTAGTCACAGCTTGGTCTAAAGCAACCAAAGCCTCTCTAATCTCTCGATTAGTCAATTCCGGGGGAACCACCAGAACCTCATTACCTCCTTCCATATTAGGGGCATGATCACCTTGAGGAGGCACTTAATCACCTTGGACCCCTTGCCCATCTTGAAGAACATGCTCAACTTGCTCAACTTGAGGAGGAGCTTCCTCATTCACCCTTCCCTCCTCAATTCTTCTAGCAGCCATCCTCCTAGTATTCATCTCCTAGAAACACAAGGAAACAAATTTACAAGGATACTCATAACATTACTCTACCGCACGACATAGGAGTAGAAATGAAGGAAAACACTATCATCCTATAGCCTCTCGCCCATAGATGTGTTGCGACTCACACCGATGGTCGAGACTCTACTAGACGTGACTTGTTGAGAATTTTTGATTCCTAAGACTACTTTCATTAACCTATGCTCTGATACCAAGCTTGTCACATCCCGAAACCATACCCTAGAAGATAGGGTGCAATCTTGGATTGCAACTGGCGTACTCGACCTCTCGGAGGTCTCATACAAGCCTATCATATCATTAATCGCATATACATAATGAAAAGTAGTGCGGAATTAAAACTTTTCATAAAAACAATAGCATACTCTTAAAAACTCTTTCATATAGAAGTAATAGGAAATACTAAGTCTCAACTCATCATCTTAGGACACAAGTATACTTGGGACACGGCCCATATGAATTTGAAAACATACTACTATATAGACTATTACAAAACTTCATAAATGAAATATAAAATGACATATATGCCCTCGAGTCAAATGAGGACATACTTCAAACTTCTCTTGAACGATCTTCTAGTCTAAGTCTTCTTCCCAAAGCTCTTCACCTACAAAGAACTATATAGATAGAAAGAAAACATGGAATTAGTACAACCACATGTACTAAGTATGGCATTATGTATAAAATCATGAAAACAGACATTTATTGGATGCATTTTTTCATTTAAATATCATAATTTCATCATAAGAACAACATTTAGAAACTTAGAATCACATAAGAAAACATTTAAGCAATTATCACATTTTGAAGGGGCACTAAACAGTGACCTCACTTCACTGAACAGTGATCTCACTTCACTGAGCAGTGACCTCACTTCACTGTACAGTGAATTACTTCACTGTATAGTGAATTACTTCACTGTTACAGTGAAGTTATCTTACTTCCTTTTTCAACATATTCTAGTATGTAGTCTTCTCACTAAATCCATCCTAAGATTCACTTAAGTCACACAAAGAGAGACCACCCATACACCCTCTCTAGATGTCCCTAAACAACCCTCAAGATTACCTATAATGAGACACATACACACCTACAATTCATCAACATACAAAACATGTAAGGTATGAAAATCTCCCCTACCAAGGCTATCAAAAGACTTACTTAAGTACTCCTAGAAGAGAACGCCCATACACCCTCTTCAAGGCTACCTAAATAATCCTTAAGACTTCCTAAGTTTAGATCATGTCAACATATCAAGCAATTTCCCTAACTAGAGTCATTCTCAAGACTTCCAAAGATAAGACATGAAGAGATCATCCTTTATGCCCTCTTCACACTTTAACTACGGAATCCTTTAGTCATTTTAGATTAGGTACTTATTCATTTACATACTTTATATCATTAAGTCATTAGTTCATTAGTTCATTTAAGAGACATATATCACATAAAGGACATTCAAGTAATGGTCTTGGAGAAGACCTAGGGACTCTTACTAACATCTTCAAAGCCTATTGTGCAATGTCTAGATAGCCTCCCATACCACCACCTAAACCTCATAGAACTTCTCTATTGCTAATAGGTATCCCATATGATGAGAATAGGCAATAACCTACATAGACCATGGTAGCAAATCATGGAATCCAGAGTTCTATACTACTCTGATGAGGTTGTTTTACTTGCCAATGGTAGAACTTAGACACATCCCATGTAGGCAAATGGTTAAGTAAATATGAAGGGCTTCTTTGTATTCCAGTTTCATTCTTTAACTATAACTACTTCCCTTACCATACTCACTCCGTGCTAGCCTTCGTTCTCATAGATTAAATCACATTAAGGTTTATACAAAAGGGTCCCATATCAAGTTCATGACCCAACTACATTTACCCTACCAAAGCAAAGGTCCGCTAGGGCTATCTCACTATGGCGACAAGAAGCTCATCATGACTTTCCTAAGGATTGATATGATGCCGTTCTAGCCAATCAACCTTAAGTCCATCATTCATTATATGAAGCATACCATTACGTCTTTCGACTTCAAGTTTCATAACCTTACCACTAGGTTCAAGGTTTCACATAAAGGACCCTCTTATCATCATTCAAGGTCTCACCTATCATTCATTCTTTCAAGACTAAGATTCTTTAGGTTCCTAAGTCAAGACATCACATATTCACATTCATACAAGCATCAAGTAAGGGACACAAGTCTACCTAAACAAAACACAACATACTTTCATTTAACACATATAGCCTATCTTTCTTTAGACACTTAGGAATAACCCTTAACTTCATCTAGTCAACCTAGCCACTACATTAACATCATCAACATAACCATTTTAGACTCATATAGCCAAGTTAAGGACAACCATGTATCAACTCTAAGACTACACACTTAACACATAGTCATGGCATAACATGATCACCTAAATAACATCAATAGTCTAACACATACTTTCACATATAGGTAAACATGATCATACATCACCAAATCAACTACACAAATAGCCATATAACTTCAAGTAGTGCCGACAAGGCCATGATCATCAATATACTTAAAAATAACGCCGACAAGGTCATGTCAATTCACATAACACCGCCACCAAAGGTGGACCAAACCAATCATAACATAATTGAAGTCTAATTAACATTAGAATAAAGGAATTAGGGCAGCGTACCACCTTTTCATCCTCAACACTTCAAGCCAATACCAAATCACCCAATTAAACATCATAAGGCCCTTACCCATGGCCATGAACACCAATTCAATACACAATTATGATAATCAATGAAATCTAAACCAATTCAACATAGATTCAACAATATAAGACCAATTAGATAACAATTGAGTACAATTCTTACATCATCAGAAATCCCATAAGATACTACACATTAATTCATAAACATTAGAACAATATCAAGTAACCCATAACTTAGTAAAAAACTAGGGTTCATCAATTTCATGGGTTCATAGGTTAATTGAGTTAAAATCACATTTATAACAACAATTCAATCACTAAACAATGATTAAAAACCTTTAATGCAAGAACCTATGGTAGATCATGAAAAAGGTCAATTCATCTTTAGAAAACATTAGAAAACATCTTTGAAATTGGGCTCCTTGATGAAACGAGTTTCAAGGATCAATATCCATACCTTAACAATGCTAATCCTTCACTTTGATGAAGAATCTTCACTCAATTCACCAATCCAAGCTCTTCCTTGAGTTTTAACTTTAATGGAGTCTTGGGGAATTTCTAAGGTATTTTGGGGTTTTGATTTCGAAGAATGAAATCTTCCAAGTGTTAATGACTTATAAACACATCTAAAATACTCAATATACCCTTAGGGAACCGCCAAAGTCTATTTTTGGAAGTGGGGTGAATTTACAAGTTTACCTCTCACTTGGCAGTGAAACTGCACGCAGGGCACAGACCATCGACGGTTGCCCATCGACGGTCCGTCCCTTGACCAACGGGCCGTCCTGCTTGTCCATGGTCTGAGACAGAGACTTGTCATGGGCTTCCTCTTCCCCCACGCCTAAGTCTCAAACTACGAGACCACCTACGGTCCGTCCCTTCACATACGGACCGTCCTTTGGTCCTTGGTCTGGGACAAGGTTCTGCCCATCAATGGTTGCCCATCGACGAGACGTAAGTCCATTTACAGACCTTGCTACTCTCTGTCGATAGTTTAAGAGATCTGGGACTGGTAGCTTAGCCAACCAGTCTAAGTACCTACCCACTCCCATCACCCACGGACCGTCGACCAGGCCACTGGCCGTCGATTGGCTTCCGTAAGTGAGGCTGCCTTGGGCAGTCTTGGACACTAACATAGGTCCTCACTCAAGGACCCTTGGTTGGTCCTTAGGGATGTTTTCCCGGATGTTTCCAACCCAAATATGACCGTATATGAGTTTAGGACATATCACATGAATTTCACTCAAAAGGAACATGTAAAACTCGACGAAACATGCCTAGACACACAAGGTCATTTCAAGGCACATCTTTCGAATGCCATGGACGTTCTTGAGTGTTTGACCTTCAAACTTCTCGAAATTTGACACACTACCTATACACATCATATTAACTCATTTAAGGACCATAGAACCACATGAGACACACATAAACACATAAGCCCCCGTATAAAGCACTCAGGTGACTTAGTCGTCGAACGTCTTGGTTGACCCTTGATGTTTGACTTCCAATGAACCTAATACTTTAGCTACTGCATCAATACAACATTATAGACATATTTAGGACCTTATTCCACCTTGACAACAATGTTAGGCTCTAGTTCACCTATGTTATTTTTGGGACCTTACATTCTCCCCCACTTGGACAACATTCGTCCTCGAATGACACTTGCCACTCTCCGAACACTTCAAAGATTAGAGAATCAAATTAACAGAACATAACCAAACCATATAACTCACAAGCAAGGAGAAAACATAAATTTCACAAAGTCAAGATATTCACAACACAACAAGAGACTAGAATACCATTCTATGACTCATTATGCTACAAAACTCACATGCTTCATTCTAAATAGTAAAAACTCATTTTGTATTCGTTATTATACTCATAAGCATAAGTTATAACCACATAACAACAGTTTTAGAACAAAGAATCAATTAGTCAAATTTTATAAATTTTCACAGTGAACAGTGAACAGTGATTTTAGGCAATTTTTTCAAAAATGCAATCGAAGGCAATTCATGATATAGACATGCTAATATGCAAGGTTACATCATATAAACATCTTTTACAACATGCTCAAAGCTTAATAGAACACACAATGCATGAAGTTAATGAAATTCAATTTCAACCAAAATCCTAAACATCATTCACATGCAACAACTTCTAGCACATCTATCTAGCTATAATCCCCCACTTAGAAGGAACTCATATCATAACAAGAGAAATAAGGAATTACTAACATCATCATCACTCTCATACGGCTTCTCACCTCTAGTCCGGAGTGCATAGAAACGCCTCCTTGTTGGAGCATCTTCCTTTGGAGCACTAGGATCAACTTTCTTACCCTCTTGTCTAGAAGCAATGTTAGGACAATCTCTCACTTTGTGCCCATCTTTTCCACATCCAAAGAAAATACCGGTACCCACTAGACACTCACTAAAATATTTCTTACCACAAGTGGCACATGTAGGTTTGTCATTTTGAGAACCACCTCTTTTTTCAAACGTTTTCTTAGGAGCACTAGGTCCATCTTGAGTTTGAGCCCTCTTTTTGAACCTAGGTTGCACTTGATCAATAGCAACACTCCTTTTCAAGTATCTTGACATCCTCCTAAGTTTGGACTCTTCAATTGATTGTGCATACACCATGAGTCTAGCCAAAGTCATATCATTATGTAGCATAGCCGTACGGTATTCCTCCCTCACTAAGTCGGCTACACCCATCACAAAGTGGCTCATTTCATCCCTTGGATTTGACACTAGGGATGGTTCATATCTAGACAAAGTTGAGAATTTCAAAGAGTATTCCTCAACACTCATATTGCCTTGCTTGAGATTGATAAACTCCTCTACTTTCACCTCCCTCCTCTCATGGGGAAAGTACTTACCAAGAAAAGCTTCCTTGAATTCTTCCCACTCAATAGGACCCGACTCCACCGGCCTATTGTCCTTCCATTGAGTGTACTAAATTTTAGACACATCTCTCAATTGATAAGAAGCCAACTCCGCCTTCTCCCTAGATATAACCCCCATAGAACTCAATACCTTGTACACACCATCAAGGAACTCTTGGGGATCTTCATTCACCTTAGAGACAAGAAAGATTGGAGGATTCAACCTCACAAAGTCTCTCAACCTAGATGACATAGTGATCTCCACAACATTACCCCTAGGCATCATACTCAAGTTTATATGAGTAGTCACAGATTGGGCTAAAGCAACCAAAGACTCTCTAATATCTCGATTAGTCAATTCCGCGGGAACCACCGGAACCTCATTACCTCCTTCCACATTAGGGGCATGATCACCTTGAGGAGGAACTTAAGCACCTTGGACCCCTTTCCCATCTTGAAGAACTTTCTCAACTTGAGGAGGATCTTCCACATTCACCCTTCCCTCCTCCATCCTTCTAGCGGCCATCCTCCTAGTATTCATCTCCTAGAAACACAAGGAAACACATTTACAAGGATACTTACAACATTATCTACCGCACGACATAGGAGTAGCAATAAAGGGAAACACTATCGTCCTATAGACACTCGCCCATAGATGTATCACGACTCACACCGATGGTCGAGACTCTACTAGACGCGACTTGTTGAGACTTTTCGATTCCTAAGACTACTTTCATTAACATATGCTCTGATACCAAGCTTGTCACATCTCGAAACCACACCCTATAATATAGGGTGCAATCTTGGATTGCGACCAGCGTACTCGACCTCTCAGAGGTCTCATACAAGCCTCTCATATCATTCATCGCATATACATAATGAAAAGTAGTGTGGAGTTAAAAATTTTCATAAAAACAATAGCATAGTCTTAAAAACTCTTTCATATAGAAATAATAGGAAATACTAAGTCTCAACTCATCATCTTAGGACACAAGTATACTTGGGACACGGCCGACACGAATTTGAAAACATACTACTATATAGTCTAGTACAAAACTTCATAAACGAAATATAAAATGACATATATGCCCTCGAGTCAAATGAGGACATACTTCAAACATCTCTTGAACGATCTTCTAGTCCAAGTCTTCTTCCCAAAGCTCTCTTCACCTACCAAGAACTATATAGATGGAAAGAAAGCATGGAATTAGTACAACCACATGTACTAAGTATGGCATTATGTATAAAATCATGAAAACACACATTTAATGAAAATATGCATCTTTTCATTTAAATATCATAATTTCATCATAAGAACAAAATTTAGAAACTTAGAATCACATAAGAAAACATTTAAGCAATTATCACATTTTGAAGGGGCACTAAACAGTGACCTCACTTCACTGTACAGTGAATTACTTCACTGTTACAGTGAAGTTATCTTACTTCCTTTTTCAACATATTATAGTATGTAGTCTTCTCACTAAAGTCATCCTAAGATTTACTTAAGTCACACAAAGAGAGATCGCCCATACACCCTCTCTAGATGTGCCTAAACAACCCTCAAGATTACCTATAATGAGACACATACACACCTACAATTCATCAACATACAAAACATGTAAGGTATGACAATCTCCCCTACCAAGGCTATCAAAAGACTTACTTAAGTACTCCTAGAAGAGAACGCCCATACACCCTCTTCAAGGCTACCTAAATAATCCTTAAGACTTCCTAAGTTTAGATCATGTCAACATATCAAGCAACTTCCCTAACTAGAGTCATTCTCAATACTTCCAAAGATAAGACATGAAGAGATCATCATTTATGCCCTCTTCACACTTTAACTAAGGAATCCTTAAGTCACTTTATATTAGGTACTTATTCATTTACATACTTTATATCATTAAGTCATTAGTTTATTAGTTCATTTAAGAGACATACATCACATAAAGGACATTCAAGTAATGGTCTTGGAGAAGACCTAGGGACTCTTACTAACATCTTCAAAGCCTATTGTGCATTGTCTAGATAGAGTCCCATACCACAACCTAAACGTCATAGAATTTCTCTAATGCTAATAGGTATCACATATGATGAGAATATGCAATAACCGACATAGACCATGGTAGCAAAGCATGGAATCCGGAGTTCTATACTACTCTGATGAGGTTGTTCTACTTGCCAATGGTAGAACTTAGACACATCCCATGTAGGCACATAGTTAAGGAAATATGAAGGGCTTCTTTGTATTCGAGTATCATTCTTTAACCAGAACTACTTCCCTTAGCATACTCACTCGGTGCTAGCCTTCGTTCTCATAGATTAAATCACATTAAGGTTTATACAAAAGGGTCCCTTATCAAGTTAATGACCCAATTACATTTACCCTACCAAAGCAAGGTCCGCTAGGTCTATCTCACTATGGCGACAAGAAGCTCATCATGACTTTCCTAATGATTGATATGATGTCGTTCCAGCAATCAACCTTAAGTCCATCATTCATTATATGAAGGATACCATTACGGCTTTCGACTTCAAGTTTCATAACCTTACCACTAGGTTCAAGGTTCACATAAAGGACCCTCTTATCATCATTCAAGGTCTCACCTATCATTCATTATTTGAAGACTAGGATTCTTTAGGTTCTTAAGTCAAGACATCATTCATAAAAAAATCAAGTAAGCGACACAAGTCTACCTAAACAAGACACAACATACTTTCATTTAACACATATAGCCTATCTTTCTTTAGACACTTAGGAATAACCCTTAACATCATTTATTCAACCTAGCCACTACATTAACATCATCAACATAACCATTTTAGACTCATATAGCAAAGTTAAGGACAACCATGTATCAACTCTAAGACTACACACTTAACACATAGTCATGGCATAACATGATTACCTAAATAGCATCAATAGTTTAACACATACTTTCACATATAGGTAGACATGATCATACATCATCAAATCAACTACACAAATAGCCATATAAGTTCAAGTAGTGCCGACAAGGCCATGATCATCAATATACTTAAAAATAACTCCGACAAGGCCACATCAATTCACATAACACCACCACCAAAGGTGGAACAAACCAATCATAACATAATTGAAGTCTAATTAACATTAAAATAAAGGAATTAGGGAAGCGTACCACCTTTTCATCCTCAACACTTCAAGTCAATACCAAATCACCAAATTCAACATCATAAGGCCATGAACACCAATTCAATACAAAATTATGATAATCAATGAAATCTAAACCAATTCAACATAGATTCAACAATATAAGACCAATTATATAACAATTTAGTACAATTCTTACATCATTAGAAAGCCCATAAGAAGCTACACATTAATTCATAAATATTAGAACAATATCAAGTAACTCATAAATTAGTAAAAAACTAGGGTTCATCAATTTCATGGGTTCATAGGTTAATTGAGTTAAAATCACATTAATAACCACAATTCAATCACTAAACAAAGATTAAAAACCTTTAATGCAAGAACCCGTGGTAGATCATGAAAAAGGTTAATTTATCTTTTGAAAACTTTAGAAAACATCTTTAAAAGTTGGGTTCCTTGATGAAACGTGTTTCAAGGATCAAAAGCCATACCTTAACAATGCTAATACTTCACTTTGATGAAGAATCTTCACTCAATTCATCAATCCAAGCTCTTCCTTGAGTTTTAGCTTTAATGGAGTCTTGGAGAATTTCTAAGGTATTTTGGGGTTTTGATTTTGAAGAATGAAATCTTCTAAGTGTTAATGACTTATAAAAACATCTAAAATACCCAATATACCCTTAGGGAACCTCCAAAGTATATTTTTGGAAGTGGGGTGAATTTACAAGTTCACCCCTCACTTGGCAGTGAAACTGCACGCAAGGCGCAGACCATCGACGGTTGCCATCGACGGTCCGTCCCTTGACCATTGGACCGTCCTGCTGGTCTGTGGTCTGGGACAGAGACTTGTCATGGGCTTACTTTTCCCCCACACCTAAGTCTTAACCAACGAGACCACCTATGGGTCATCCCTTGACCTACGGACCGTCCTTTGGTCCGTGGTCTGGGACAAGGTTCTGCCTATCGATGGTTGCTTATCGACGGGACGTAAGTCCACTTATGGGTCGTTCTGCTCTCCGTCAATGGGTTAAGAGACCTAGGACTGGCAGATTATCCACCCTGGCTAAGTACCTACCCACGTCCATCACCCACGGACCGTCGACCAGGCCACTGGCCGTCGATTGGCTTTCGTAGGTGAGGCTGCCTTGGGCAGTCTTGGCCACTAACATGGGTTCTTCCTCAAGGACCCTTGGTTGGTCCTTGGGGATGTTTGCCCAGACGTTTCCAACCCAAACATGAACGTATACGAGTTTAGGACCTCTCACATGAAGTTCACTCAAAACGAACACGTAAAACTTGACGAAACATGCCTAGACACACAAGGTCATTTCAAGGCACATCTTTCGAATGCCATGGACGTTCTTGAGTGCATGACCTCCAAACTTCTCGAAACTTGACACACTACCTATACACATCATATTAACTCATTTAAGGACCATAAAACTACATTAGACACACATAAACACATAAGCCCCTGTATAAAGCACCTAGGTGACTTAGTCGTCGAACGTCTTGGTTGACCCTTGACGTTTGACTTCCAATGCACCAAATACTTTAGCTACTGCCTCAATACAACATTATAGACATATTTAGGACCTTATACCACCTTGAAAACAATGTTAGGGTCTAGTTCACCTATGTTATTTTTGGGACCTTACAATATTCTCCCAAACCTCAATATCTTACTCCACGCCCACAAAGTCATAACTACAAGCTCCGCGATATGAAACACCTTTGCACCAAGTTCCTTGGCGTCATACGTCTCTCATACCATTTACAATCCTTCCATATCAAATATCTCTATACCAAAGGCCTTCTCATCCATATCAACAACCAACATATCATGTCCACAATGCCAAAGTCATCACTCAACCGCACATTCGCAAAAGCCTTTCAAGGTGGAGAAAAAGACCAGCAAAACTTATACTTCTCTTACTGATCCTATAGGCCAACTCTATAAAAGTTAAGGATGGTTGGACACATCTCCCCTATCAATGAAATAAGGATGAATATGTGTGCATGGTGGATTGAACCCTATAAGGTTTGCGCTTATCATTCAGGAATGGAAGGACATACCATAGAAGAATGTTGCGATATGAAAGACAAGATTCAACAATTGATTGATACTAAGGTCATACGCTTGGAGGACTTTACATCAAAGAAATTCCAACAGTGAACATGATGAAGTCTTTTTGAACCAGTTTTTAAATAAGGCTTGCACCATTTAAGTTCAAGTTTTTCTACATTCAGACAAGGAAAGTACCCATGTTAACATATGGGCAATAAATTTGGGCAAAATATATCATTCAAATGTTGATCAAGAAGGTTTTTTTAATGTCTCACTTATGCTCTTTGTTTTTAGAACTATGTCAGACCTGATTCCCGTTTAAGAGGGAATACGTAGGCGCCCCAGTGGGGTTCGGTCTTATCATAATAAAAACTTTGATTTTCCCCTCTATTGTGTAACTGGCAGAACTTCTGAGAGAAACTCAAAAATTCCATCAAAGGGCTTTCTCCTTGCAAATCTTGATAATGGGGCAGAATCTTTGAAAGGAACTCGAAAATTCCACGAAAAGCATTTATTCTCTTGCAAAATGATGAAACTGGGAGAGAATTTTTTAGAGGATCTCAAAAATTCTGTTAACAAGTGTCTTATGCACAAACCAAGATTGAGGCAAATTTTTTGAGAGGGTCTCAAAAATTCTTTCAAAAGCGTATTCTCTCAAAAATCAAGATTGGGGCAGAATTTTTGTGAGGATCTCAAAAATTCACAAAAGTCAAGCTACAATCTATAACAAATCAGATAAGCAGAAATTCTACACAGGGGTAGAAAATTTTGAGGGGATTTCGACAACACTTCGAAAGATATTCTATCAGTGACAAAGGAGTATATTGTGCCAAATCAGGAACACAGAACAACCTCCCTCTTTAACTATTTTTCTTTGAATGCAGAAAATACATGTACATATAAAAGAAGCAACTTCAACAACGCTTGAAGGATCAAAATACAACTTTTGAGACCGACAAATGACACTCGACCCTTCCAGCAAGGCAAATGTCAAAGTTACTTTATGCCCTCAATCAACTATTATGCCCGAAGATTACACGTGCCCGAGATCGCATTATGCCCGAATTGCATATTCTCAAAGATTGCACTATGCCCAAGAATTACATGTGCCCGAACTGCATCATGCCCGAGACTGCTTTGTACCCAAGAATTGCATGTGCCTGAGAATTGCATTACTGCATGTGCCCTAGACCTTATTGTGCTTGAAGATTCAATGCGCCCGAATTACATTGTGTCCGAAGATTGTATGTGTCGAAGATTTCATTGTGCCGGAAGATTACATGTGCTCGAGATTGCATTGTGCCCGAGACTACATTGTGCCCTAAAATTGCATGTGCCCGAAGATTGCATTATTGCATGTGCCTGAGAAATGCATTATGCTCGAAGACTGCATGTGCCTGAGATTGCATTGTGCCCAAAGTTTGCATGTACCCAAATTGCATTGTGCCCGAAGATTGCATGTGCCTAATATTGCATTGTGCTGAGAATTGCATGTCCTCGAATACATATGTACAGAGTTACTACTGATTCAAGTCGCAAGATGCTAGAATTACATCAAAACAGATACACTTTCTTTACTCATTACTTATATTCTGAAGGCGTCATCCTCCAAAGACACATCTTTCATGGCCTGCAAACATCAAGTCATGGCCTAAGGACTTACTTTATGCTTATCATGTTCCTAAGGCGTCGTATTCTAAAGGCATCATCTTCATGGCCTACATACATCATATAATGGCCAAAGGGTTTAATTTTTATTTAACATGATCCGAAGGTGTCATAGTCTAAGGGCATCTTTTTTTCATGGCTTGTAGACAACATTTTCATGACCTGAGGATATATTTTGTGTATCATGGACCTAGACACCATAGCCTAAGATATCATTCTCATAGTCTTATGGAAAACATCATGGTCGATATGGGAAATTGCATAATGTTTAGCTTTATCATCTATTTGATAGATTTTCCCTAATCATATTAAAAGTTACATATTTGCATAGACTGACATTTTACATGCGTGATCATCTCCCTCTCGGCTACGATTATCGTGCCTACATCTATCACAACGAAGGCCCTATAAATTATTCTACTCGCATTGCTCCTATTTATCTGAACCTTGCTCAAAGTTTGAATCTCTCTATCATGCTCTTCTCGCTTCTCTATCTCTCTCTTCTCGCTAGTCTAATCTTATCCATTCAAGCCAATATTTTGCCCTTTTGAATATCTTACCGCTCTTTCAATTTTTAAGAGTTTCGTTTGCTCTTAAATCTAGAACTACACATGACTTGATTCTCGTATAACCATATACATGTAGGTGGCTTAAAACCAAAGTCTGGATCGCACCCTTTTCAACTCTACATCGCTTCAATAGATCCCACCGATATCTCTCGTCAGTGGGACAAAATCGGCTACTAAGTCAACGTTGGTTGCCCGCCATTTCATTCTTCATTCCCAAGCAACCAAAGGGCAGTAGTTGACACCCAATTTTCACCGACCTTTAACCACTTTTGGGAATGTTATTTGATTAAATATGTATTTACAAATTTATTTTAAGTTTAGAATTTTAGTAGATTTTGCATAAAATTATATATTTTACTATGTTTACTCTATAAAATTATTGTGAATACTATTAAAATATTTTAAAAATTCTTAATAAATTTTGAAATAATTATTTCATTCAAATATTTTAAAATTTAAGTGATTTTTAATTATATAAAAATATTTCAATATTTGTAGTATTTTAATTGGATAGCATTCCTTTAAATTTGTCTTAAATCTTTAAAAAATAACTCATTTTATTCCAACTTATTTCAATTCTAGCCGCTCCATTTTTAATTTTATTTCAATTATAACCACCCTTTTCTTTCAATTCTAGCCAATTTTATTGCAATTTTGACTATTCCATCCCCAATCCAATATGATTTTAAGATTCAATCTTTTAATCTCAACCGTCCATCCTTTAGTTAAATCCTAGATCAAATCCTAGCCCCTCATCTCTTCTAAAATCAATGGTCCAGATTTAATCTACCTATATTAACCTAAAAAGACCCCAACCCCAATTCTAATTTTCATTCTCCCTTCCTTCCCCTCTCTGCTCCAGCCGTCGCCCAACCTTCTCCTCTCTCCTCTCAATCTCTCCGGTGAGAAGCAGTGGTGGCTCTTCCCTCACCCTCTCATCGTCTACCTCCTCCTCTCTCTTGCTAGTCGTCGTCTCTCCCTTTCTCTCTCTCTCCCCTTATTTCTTCTTCTCCGTCTCCTCTTTCTCCTCGTTTGACCAGTAGTCGTCGAGGACCACCAGTGAGTGGTCGTCGCTGTCAGCAGCTCCAGTCAGCGATAACAGCATTGGCGCATGGCGAAGGACGCTTGCAACAGCAACTCCATGCGACGAGCACCAGCAACGCCCGGTGAAATGAAAGCCACCACCAGTACTTCGACAACCACCATACGCCACCAGTAGTGGCAACCATCAGGCTAACAATATTCACAGCTCGACAAAGCGAGCAATATTAGAAGTTGCCTTCGAGGTGACGCAGCTTCGAGCAGCTTCAACAGTGACAACTTTTGCCATAAATTCCAGCAAGAACGAAAGTGAAATAAATGTTGATCCCATCTAAAACTAAAATCGATCACAAGTGAAATAGTTTTTTTTATAGGCAAACTCTGTTAAGAATAAATGTTGATCCCATCTAAAACTAAAATCGATCACAAGTGCTCAAAGCATATCCTCTAACACTTGAATAGTTTGCTCAGACTGAGGATGAAAAGTTGTATTCAAATCTAGTCGAGTACCCAGACCATGTTGTAAGTCCTTCCAAAAATAAGAACCTGATCGGAAACAACGGAAACTATAACGACCCAAAATCATGAGTCGTGATAGCACCTATTTTCCCAACCGATAGGTAAGCCAACCCAAATTTTACCAATTCAATACTTTATAAAAAAGGGAAAAGTAAGATACAAGTAGAATATCCCAAGCAATATTTCTTTCATAAGTATAAATTGTAGATAACTAAAACACCACATAATATTTAGTGTGATAAGTACAAGATCTTCTACAATATGATACGAGTCCAGATGAAAATGACAAGTCTAAACGTAAGAAATACCCTGTGTGAATACTATGAAAACATAATAAATTAAGATATAAATGAAGGCGCGGCCACATAATAAGCAAGAAGCTCATTAGTGATGGGTACATAGATTAATATGTCCCCATGTGTCTCGTTTGCACTGCATTGTATCAATAGGACAAATATGCATAACTTTATATGACATTTTCATTACATTGCATTGCACTATGAAAGGTTGTGACGATGCAATAGACTGGAATGCCAATATTGTCTTGTATTTATTACTTGTGAAACTATGATATTAGGTTGGTTTTGCTCACTATACGGGTTATAGTATGAGGAGGTTCAAATGGTGTGTTAGGATACTTGTGTTTAGTATTTCTTTACTTAGGGTCAATTAGGAATATTGGTTGAGTACCATTGTTGTGTTGGAACTCATTCCCCTTGTTTTCTACACTTGTGTATGTTACGAGCATGAACCGTCTTGATCCTTCATCCTGCATCTTTGTTTGAGGACTATTATTGGAGTTTTATGAGGTACTTGCTTGTTTCGCGAGAGACGTTAGATACACTTGATTATGTCTTTATAATACTCAAGTGTTGTGTACATTCAGACGTATGTTTTCATTGAATCTATTGTGATACTTAGTGACTTATACGCTTGACATTAGATTTTGAGGAAGGTTTTGTTATATTATGAATTCCACAATGTTTATGTCATGTTTAATTCTTGATTTCTCACTTAGTTTTGCATCCAACCTTGTTGAGGGTTGTTTAGGTTGACCTATCTTGATGGGATAAGACATGTGTGATCACACTCGATTTTCGGATCGTGGCCAATAAAGAATGCACTCATCAAAATTAATGCAGTTGATATTTGTAAATTGTATCTGTTACTTTAGATTTTGGAACAAATTTATACAAATAATAATCTATTTATAATGTTAATAAACTTAAATAAGGTATAAAAGGAAAAATGACATAAATTGATACGTAAATGTTAAAGTTAAAATAGTTATTGCATAACATAAGGGGGCAAGGAAATCGATTATTCAAAATTGAGAAAGAAATATAATGCTTCAAACAAAATTGAAAGATGTAAAAAATAGTTTTTTCAATAATAGAAGTACAAAATAGTTTTATGACTATCCACCAAAAAATGCATTTGATAGTGTATTCTATATTGATTGTCAACATCACATCCTTAAGCATATTATATCTCTAGTATAAAAATTATTTCATTTTATGATTAGAATAGATTTGACATTAAAGAATATTTAAATAGTGATTACAAACTTAATTACATTGAAGTACTAATAATTATCGAAATAAATACATCATAATATGAAATATTTAGTAAATTTGCAATATATAAAAACAAAAAGATAAAATGCGATGAAGTTAGAAAAAGAAAAGGAGTTAATATATCAGACGGTCACTCAACTATGCACTCTTCTCTCAGAAAGTCACTCAATTTTCAATTTTAACTCAAAAGTCACTCAATTATGCACGTCCCTCTCAAAAAGTCACTCACCTTTGAGTTTAACTCAAAAGTCACCCAACTATTCACTCTTCTATCAGTAAGTCACTCAATCTTTTTAATTATTTTTAAATTAAAGTTATTGATATTAATTGTTTATATAACAAACAAAAAATTTTAAAAAATAAAAAATACAATTTAAACCATTTAATTATCCGCCCACCTAATCCGACCTATTTAAAGAAACATAATATGATCCATTTTATTTTGCCCTTAATCCTAAATTATCCCCTCTCTTTAGTAGGAAGATAATCTATTTAAAATTTAATTTTATAATAAACAGAGTTAGACATCATTTGATTACATCTTCCTCAACAAAGTTAATCTCATTTATTTTACATTGAAACTAAGGAGCCCCAACAATGGAGATATGACACAAATTGTTGATGAACAAGAGGACCATAATTTTGTGCTGAGAAGATAGGATCTCCTACAAATCTAGTTCCTTTGTTAGAACCCAAAGTTTGTTAAATTATCAATACTTCATATCAGCTACATAATAACATTTTCCTCCTTTTTTATGATAACAAACTCATTCAACTTTCCTCTCTTTCACTAGGCCCCCTTTCATTTCCGAAGTTTTTTAAATCATCAAAACTTCAAATTAGCTCCAAAATAATATTTTCCCCATTTTTGAAGATCATCTAGGGGCTATTGATATCCACAATAACAACATTTGCAACACTTTCTCAAATAAATAATGTCACTCATTAAAATCTTACTATTAAAAAAACAAGGGAAAAAATGACAAATATATTTTTGAACTATCGTGAATGCCCCCGTCATATTTATTTTTAAAAAAATTTTTGTTTCGGGCCAAACAAAGTGAAAAGCTTTTCAGGATCAAAAAAGTGAAAAAACTTTTCAGCGCCCGTAGTTTCAATACTGTACAAAATTATTGGGGAAAACTCACGTTCTCCATTTTCTTCGAAATTAGAGGAGGAGCAAATGCACTCCAAAATACCTACCGCCTCCCTGTAAAGTCTATTGGGAGGTGTAGATGCCTATCAAAGCACTTAATTTTCTTTCAGACCCACAATTCATCAAACTTCACTTCAACCTCCACAAGAAGAGAAACTCATTATCATCACTTGACGTAGCCAACTTCATACTATCACGCTTATCCACGACATCCTCGAAAATGAATTCATCGATAGTATTTCAACAAAGGTTAATTTTCAGCAACTCACACATAACTGGATTTCTGTAGCTGGGTCTTGTAATGGTTTGGTCTTAGTGATTGATAGGGACAATGTTCAATTTTTTATCAACCCTACTACCTCAGAATACCATAAATTTCCTTTTTTTGATTGGGCTCTTCCTCCGAAATCTAGCTGTTACATGTATGGTTTAATGTATGATATTGTTAGTGATGGATTATAAGGTGGTTTCTCTTTCCTATCGTGCTACGAATAATGAATTTATGTCTAATACATGTGTGGATTTGTACTTTGTGAGAAAGGGTCATTGGGAGACACTTGGGGTTTCTCCTTGTGATTTTGGTTAATGGGGCTTTGCATTGGTTGGCTTGTAGAACTTTTGAATATTCAACTGCAATTGCTACTTTTGATTTAAGTGTTGATAAATTCTTTGAGGTACCAGGACCTATTTCTTTATGTGTAATCTTGCAAATCATAAAGGGTGTCTTTGTATATCTACCAGTTTACCCCCAGACAAAAAACACAGTTACATTTTGGATCATGAAAGAGTATGGTGTTAAAGGAGTCTTGGACCAAATTTAAGATTATAGAACCGAGATTGGATGATACTGTAAGAACGCTAGTTTGTTCCATTACTGATTATGATGATGTTTTATTGGAAATCGACGAAGAATGGTTTGTCTACTATCTGAAAGAGAATCGGCGTAAGGATTTGTTGATTGATGTAAATCATATTACGTATGAAGCTCAAACTTTTGTGGACAGCCTTGTCTCTCCTTACTTTGGCAACTAAGTGTTCATGTATTGTGTGATGCACAAGATGATGATGTATACAGGTATTACAGCAACATGTTCCTCTGTATTTTCCACCTTTATCGTCCATCTCCTTTAGATTATTCAAAAGCCTTTGTATATCCTTTTGTATAGGATATCTATGCCAGCAATTTCAACGGTACTTTCAACGATGCCCCTTTAGCCAATTAATTTGCCTTTTTAAGGAGTATTGCTGGTTTTCTTTTTCTCATTTTTCTTTCATGTTAGAAAATATAGTCTATGAACCGGTAGCCTAAAGTGTAAAAAACACCATTTCATGGATTCATACTGACGGGAACTATAACTAAAAGCATAAAAAATAGAGGTGAAACTGGCACTTGTTTTGTACTATATTAAGTTATTTTCACTTGTCATTGGAAGGAAGGCCCCTCATTGTCGCTCTAGAAACTGGGCATTAGTCTTATAATAGCAATCTGCAGTTGATCTGTGGTGCTTGTCTTGAAGCAATCTGAAGGTAAAATTGCTGGGTAGATTCTCTAAAATACGATGGACAAATTTGGGTAGTAGTTATTACTTAGGAAGGTATATAAACAAGAAGTGGAAACCTGTTGGTTAGCGGTTCTTGTGGTTTTAAATGACATGTGAAAATTATAAACTAAGTGTTGTAAAAAGACATTCTTTTTTAAATGGACCAAAACAAGTAAGACAAAGTAATTCAAACTAATAAAGTACCAAAATAAAAGCTTATTCCATTTCATGATGAACATACTGTAAGACAAAATTAAGATCAAAACTTAATCATTGATATGACATACTTAACTCTATAATAACAAATTAAGTTATTGAACTTTAAATAAAGCAAGAAAAAGCTATTCACCAGATCCAGATGACCCTTTGCCAGAATCGGACAAAGTGTTTTCCCTAGCTCTTTAAGGAGCGAGCGCACTTCCAATGGTTTGATATGGGAATTCAATGCCAAACTCCATAAGTTGGCTTGCTATTTTTTCAACTTTTTTATCCGCAGCCTCCAAGGACTCGCACAAGATCTTCAGGTCAAAAAAGCTAAGTTTTTCATTTGAAAGTTCTGTCCTCAATGCTTGAAGTGCTTGCCCATGTTTTCTTTCTCTTTCAAGTGATCTCTCCAACTTGTTCAGCTTTTTATTGATCTCATCAATATTGGCCTTTTGATGACTACAATGATGGGGTTAGGATCATCAGTTTCAGGTGGAGGATTCTCTCCGACAAATTTATCCACAATTGACTCGACGGAAGGGTGCCCACATGCGTATACTTTGTTGCTGGGATAAAAAGCTACTATAGCAACATTAGCACCGCACAAAGTCGAGAGCTCACATGCCTTTATAAATAGGCAATAACATCTTTTTGAGAATGTTACTTTTAAGTTGGTTTGATTTTGCATCTTCGCAATTTCAATTTTTTTGCGGCCATCAGGTTTTCTCATGGCTAAGCTTTTGATTTGAGAATGTAAAAAAAATGTGATGTTGAGTCTCTGTTGTAAAGAAGTATTTATAGAGATAGAACCATTATATTATTTGATAAAAAATAAACTCAAGAACAAAAAAGTGAAAATATTTATGATGATATATCCTTTATTTGGTAGAATTTGACCCAAACCATAATATTAATTAAATTCTTTTTTTGTTCATTGTATCTTTGTCAAAATCCGTAACTAAAGTATATGTTTTAGCAAAGTTAATATGTAAATTGATGATAGTTTATGGGATAATTTTTTTTATTGTATTTGTATATTTTCTAAATTTCCTCTTATTAAAGTATATTTCCTAATGTAGACATGTTTAATAAACAACTTTCCACTATTAGCTTTAACAATATGAAAATATTTATTTTCTTACTCATATTAATGTTTAAAAAAGTTTAAACATGCCCTAAGGCCTAGCTCGAGTGGAAAAAGGTTGAGGATTTGTGGCTTAGGTCGCAGGTTCAAGCCCCACACCATGCAAAGCGAAGCCCGATTTTTAAGCAGAGAAGAGTAGAGGGGCGGGCGCATTATCACTGAGCTTAGAAGTTAGTGATTGGTCCAAAGGGTGTCGGGTCACATGCGGATTTCTCGATTATTAAAAAAAGGGAAAAAGGTCTGATATACCCCTTAACTTTGTCATTTGGAGTTGATATGCTCCTGTTTATGAAAGTGGTCCATTTATACCCTCATCGTTCTACAAACGACTCACATTTGCTAACTCATAAAATATACTTGTAACTTATATGACATGTTAAAGAATATCGTAATAGAAAATTCAAATCCTAACACAATTTAAACATGTATAAACCACTTTAGAATATTCTCTGCAAGAAGCAAAACATGAACAAGATTGATCTGGACACCCAGATCCTTAGGCTATCCACCTTTGATGTTCCTTGAGTAATCACTGTTTAGGGGAGATTCTGTTTCAGGATTAATTACCCCAGTCTTTTTTGAGAACAAGAAATCAATTAAGGCATGATAGTAATTAGATAATCAAGGACTCGATTCATAATTAGATAATATTCAACTAAATAAAAACCACAAGGCATAAATAAAAAATTAGAAGGTGTTGAAACTCAATTTGAAAGTTTACGCCCTGCAGAAATCACAAGTAAAAGGAATTAGGGGTTTTGACTGATTAGTGATGTGATATATGAAGAGGGAAAACGAGAGGGGAAAGAAGAACACTAAAGAAAGAGGAACCTACAATAGAATTTTGCCTTTAGAAAATGGATGAAAGCAAAAGGAGTGTTATGAGCTCCCGTAAAAATGGATGAAAAATATGGAGGAGGATCTCTCTGCTTACTTTTTGAAAACTTTAAGCATATTTCACGTTAAGTGAAATATTATAAGAATGTAACTAGAGTTGAAGTGAAATTATAAGGATGCTTTTGTTTTAAAAGTGAATAAATACTTGAATGCCAATAAAGCCAAATTGATACTGTACTATTTGATGTTTGCACAAGAATAAATCTGCTTCCGTGGATTTGTTCTAGTGCTTCTATTGAACGGAATGTTGTGCTTATGCAGAGGCCTGAATCTCTATGTATTTTAATCCCAAGGGTGTTACTCCTTCATTATGGTTTTATAAATTTGTTACGGTTTTAAATCTGAGAAAGATCATCATGATAGGAGAGTTTTCATGCAAGAAGACTTGCATTTGTGATTTGTATCTGTTGAAGTACAGAAAAGCAGTACTGCTGCAATATCCAGTGAGAAGTCCCCTTTTGTATAAATCAGTTGAGTTTCTTAACATTAGATGAGTAGATGATCTGAGTTTAGCAGCATGGTCTTTTGTATTGCAATACCAATATTTCTATCATTCAATGTTTCAGCTTATCACTGTCTAATTCTCTTCTTTCTGTTGCTCGCTGGAAAATGTTACAGACCACTGCTGCTACTAGAACAGGGCTGATCAACTAAATGTGGTACAATTGTACGAGTTAAAAATTAACATACAATTCGCTACCTTGAATCTTGTATAGTACTAGATGCCGAGGGCTAGCATTTTAGTTGCAATAAATGATGGAATGATAATTCCGAATAATGTATTATATCTTGCTACAGGAAAAGAAAGAGCCATTGCTGTCCAAGACACATAACTGATTCTATCTTCACTCTGATGTCCTTTGTGACACTTTCTATTGATGCTTGTTTCATTTACTAGATGTTAGTTGTGCACGCATTGGCCAAACTTTTTTTATGAAGTATTAGTGTCAACTAGTATTTGAATGTAGTCTTATCAGTTATGATCACTTATGTGGTGATTTAGTAATCCAGAGAGTACTTTTTTCACAGTAAAAAAAACACATAAAGGTGGATGTCCTTCACCCTAATTCTTAGTTGATGATAACCTGACTTCAACTTGTTGGAGATAAGTGGCTGCATTCACACAAAAAGAGAATCACTCATGTTAATGTTGTAAACCAAGATAAGAAAGAGGAGAATGGACTCCTTATAGACAAGTTGGGCTAGTTATCTACTGGGATCGTTTGATTGGAATTGACAGCTCACTAAGATATGCACAGCTCACAAGATACACAGATGTAGAAAGAATAATTGTATATATGGTAAAGAATAAAATCATCCAAAATTAGAGTAAATACATTAATTCTATTTTACATTTCCTTTTCAGCAATACATGTATAAATAATGGTAAAAATCTGTACATTGATTATAAAGAGAATACAGAAAAATTTCCATATATACATTATATCCTATATTTTTTCATGGTATCAGAGCAGTAACATCTGCTAGCTCATATTTTTTCAATTTCTTCGATTATTCTGTTCGTCATTCCTTTCAAAGATGCAAAACTCCACTTCTGAGAGCACTGAAGGCACTCCTAATACAAGTATTCAACAAGACAATGGAATCACCATTGACAATTCTCATCCATACTTTCTTCATCCATCTGATGCACCAGGAATTGTCCTGGTCAATACTCCTTTTGATGGCAAAGGATATCCGGGATGGAGAAGGTCTATTCTTATCTCTCTTTCAGCAAAAGACAAGTTGGGTTTCATAGATGGAGCTTGTCCTCCTCCAACCTTGGTTGATCCGACCTTTAAACTTTGGAGTCGCTGCAATGATATGGTAACATCTTGGCTTTTAAATTCTTTTTCTAAAGATATTGCTTCCAGTGTTCTTTATTCCAGAATAGCCAAAGATCTTTGGTCAGATCTTGAACATAGATTTGGCCAGCCCAATGGAGCAAAATTGTATCATCTGCAGAAAGAATTAGCAGATTTAATCCAAGGATCTACTGATATTGCTGGATACTTCACCAAAATGAAAAGGTTATGGGATGAGTTAGACACTTTAAACGCTAATATGCTTTGCACCTGTGAGTGTTCACGTGAAGGGAAAAAGAAGATGATCCAGTTCGAAGGAGATGAGAGGCTCATTAATTTCCTCATAGGACTGAATGATACCTATTCACCCGCCAGAAGCAATATTCTTATGCTTAATCCATTACCTACTGTGAACCATGCATATTCTCTCTTGATGCAGGATGAAAATCAGAGAGAAAATCATTTGTCTTCTCAGTTTCCTAAAGATAGCTCTTACTTCATGGTAGGAAAATCAGCTATCTCAGAAAATCAACCCAACACTCAATAGAAGAATGGATCTAGATCTGGATTCAACTATGAACCGAAGCCTGGAAATACTTATTTCAAAGGAAACATATCTTACAAAGGAAAGAAGAGCAACCAATTATGCAATTATTGTAAGATGACTAATCACACTATCGATAATTGTTACATGCTAATAGGTCCAGCAAATTTTAAGTTCACCAAATCCAAGAAATTTCAAGGAACTGTGAAAAGCAACTCGGCAGCTTCAATTGAAGATTCAGATGGGAATCAATCTATTCTTGCTTCTTCTGAGAATCCTAATATTGCTCAACAACTCTCCCCAAATCAATTCACTCAGCTTGTTCATCTCTTAAAACATATTCAAGAAGGAAAACCTGCTCGATCGGAAGTCAATGTCAACTCGGCTGCTGCTATATTTTTTTAACATTTGTCGTCTTGTTATTCAGTAGATAATTTAAATTCTAAATCTTGTATTATTGATTCAGGGGCCTATGAACATATGTGTTTTGATCCTAACTCTTTCTTATCTCTCATTCCCTTACTTAAGCCTTTAATGGTCATGTTACCTAATTCTTCTAGCGCAAAGGTTACTCATGTAGGATCTATTTCTCTTTTGCCTGATTTTATACTCACAAATGTCCTTCATATCCCAAGTTTCAGATATAATTTACTCTCAATTCATAAACTATGTCTATCTTTCAAGTGTGTCATCATGTTCACATCTACTGGTTGTCTTTTGCAGGGCCCTTTCACTACACCATTTTAGGCCTACGGCCACACCACTAAAGTGTAGTCTAAAGTAGCAAAAAGTGTGGCCTTTGATAAAAGGCTACACTTTTGGACTTTCAGCAACACTTTTTAAGGGGTGGCCTAAAGATGCGTAACCTTTGACATTAGGAAACACTTTTTAAATGTTGCCAAAGTAGCTACACTTAAAAAGCATTGCCAAAGAGGTATAAAGGGCACACTTTGTACTGATTCAATAGCAACACATTTTGTTTGATTATAGTACACTTAAAAGCGTGGCATTTGCTTTGTTATTCGTTACATTGAAAAGTGTTGCCTTTTATATCTCATATAAAACAATACTTATAAAGTGTAGTTTTTCTCATTTAAAATATTTAATTTATAATTAGTAAGCTACACAATGGACATCCTTGTAGCAACACTTTTGAAGTGTTGCAGTGTTGCGTAGAATTTTCGTAGCCACAATTTTTCATTTTTAGGAATAATAATTATTATCTGCATATATTTAATAATCACATAATTAAATATATAAGAGATCTAAAATACAAAATTAGCCAATAAATAAATCAAAGCTATAGATTTAAAATCCACATAGTCAAATACACAATGCTACTTGATTTGTTTGATCTGAAGAGATAAGACATCACAACTAGAAAAGTGAAGATGAACTAGACGTTTGATCTGAAGAGATAAAACACAGCATATCCACATAGTAAAATACACAATCCTACTTGATTTGGTTTGATTGTGAGATCATTTTTTCTTTCATCATGGTGCAAGCCAAATTAACACACCAACAATTTATAGCTGGCATATTCTCCTTTCTTGCCTTTTAAGAAACAACAACTTGTGGGATCTTGGTTTTGTCACTTGTTTGGATGACCTGTCTGTGAAAAAAAGTTTTAGTAGTTGTTCCAAATTCCAATATGTAAAAGAAGAAAAACAAAGAATAGCATGAATTTTTCAATAATTTTGTGGCAGGAAATGATGATCAAATTTAGGCAAAGGTCTTGCATGAGGCACCAAGGTTTTCCGTAGTTGTTTCAGAGACATCTCTTCCTCCATCTAACCACCACAATGCATCCAGACATAAGAATTAGAATACTGAAATCATTAGCGTTGCTCGAAATAACACCATAGTTTATAACATGCATACCATTCTTGCAGCTTCTGCATCCTCTCTGTATCTTTAATACATCATTTCTTTCTCCTTAATCTGCGCAACATCTTACACAACATGAGTGGCTATAGGATTAGCTCTCAGTGAAAGTTGCACGTGAATACCTAAAGAATTACCTTCTTATCAAACTCAACTCTATCTGGTGCACAATGATCTACGTGTAGATTAAATTCCTGAACTTGAGTGAGGGGCTTATGTACTTTCTCAGGAATTGGAATTGGATCTCTATACATTTAAGAAACATTATTCATCTTTCAACTAGACGAAAAGATATAGTTCATAAAATAGTCATTCTTTGGGGGTCTTACTCGATCAAGATTGGTTGCGCTATAAAAGTCCTCATCATTGCTTCTTCCTTTTCCAATCTTCGCCGTTCTTCCAATTCCCTCTGTATCTCTCTTTCATGCCTGACCAAACTCTCCAGTTGGAAAGGTTCTGGTTTTTTACAATGCTTTGGTTCTGGTTTTGGTGGAATCTGCCAATGAATACATAAGAAATGAGTTCACATGAAAAGGAGGAGTGTACTGCAAACAGATATTATAATAGGTTGCGTGTTGTTACATACCACCGGGTAATCAGTTGTGTAAGGATATGGAGTTGCTTTAGGAACTCTTGACCTCTCTTCTTCAATCTGTTTCTGTAGAAGTTCGGTGAATAGTGTCCTGTCTTTCTCTGCTCCTCTTTCCTGGATTCAAGAAAAATCTAAGCCATGAGGAGCTACATCATTTCGATAAGAAGGAACATAAACACGAACATACAGAAAATATACACACCTCTGTGTAGAGATGGAAAGGATTTGGTCTGGTGTTTCTTGGTATAGTCTTTTCATTTCAAGGTTCGGAATACAGAGAAAGCTGAAATTTATAGCTGGCATAATATCCAGCTCAAATAATGTCACGACCCAAAATCTAGCCGCGAGTGGCACCCACACTTATCCTACTATGTGAGCGAACCAACCAATCTAAAACTCCAACATATTGAACAAAAATACAAAGCGGAAGACTTAAAACTCATTATCCCCAAATCTGGAAGTCATCATCACAAGAACATCTATCCTCAAGTTACAAATCTAGAAGTATCTAAGAAGCTAAAATAAATAAAAGGCTAGTCCATGCCGGAAGTTCAAGGCATCAAGACATTGAAGAGAAGATCCAGTCCAAGCTAGAAGCATTAGCTCACCCTGAAATCCGGTGTAGTGACGACTGGCTAGAAGTGCTGCTGAGTTGAAGACGACGGTACGTTTGCTGCATTCCCCAAATAACAAAGAAAGAAACAACAAGTAGGGGGTCAGTACAAACACAAGTACTGAGTAGGTATCATCGGTCAACTCAAAATAGAAAACAGTATATATCAGTTCATATCATAAATCAACTACAATACTCAACATGTAGTAACAAGTACTATAATCATCAATAAGTACTACCAAGTTCATCCATGAGGACTCAAGCCTCAATACCACACTCATTTGGGAATTAGGTTCATTACATTGAGTATATAAACATCTCTCAAGATTTATTATCTTTCTTCCTCTTGTGTCGTTACGTGACACTCCGATCCCCTACTACTATGTGTCCGGAACGTGACACTCCGATCCCCTAATGCATGTTGTCGGAACGTGACACTCCGATCCCCTAATTCTACGTGTCGGTTCGTGACACCCGATCCCCTAATACTATGTGTCGGAACGTGACACTCCGATCCCCTAATTCTACGTGTCGGTTCGTGACACCCGATCCCCTAATACTATGTGTCGGAACGTGACACTCCGATCCCCTAATTCTACGTGTCGGTTCGTGACACCCGATCCCCTAATACTAGGTGTCGGAACGTGACACTCCGATCCACCTAATCTATGTGTCGGAACGTGACAGCTCCGATCCCCTAATTCTATGTGTCGGTTCGTGACACCCGACCCACTAATACTATGTGTCGGAACGTGACACTCCGATCCCCTAATTCTACGTGTCGGTTCGTGACACCCGATCCACTAATACTATGTGTCGGAACGTGACACTCCGATCCCCTAATTCTATGTGTCGGAACGTGACACTCCGATCCCCTAATTCTATGTGTCGGTTCGTGACACCCGACCCACTAATACTATGTGTCAGAACGTGACACTCCGATCCCCTAATTCTAACAATTCATCAAGCCTTCTTTTATACCAAGGCATCACCAATCTCATTACTTTAGTTCATCAAGCCTTCTTTTATACCAAGGTATCATCAATAACAAGGTGAATTAGGGTTTCTTCAAGATTTTGGATTCAAAGCTTCATTAAGCTTATTTTATCACAATCACATAATCACATTCATGCAAGCATAAGATTAAGCATATAGAAGGGTTTACAATACTACCAATACATATCATTCACTATTAAGAGTTTACTACAAATAGTATCAACCATAACCTACCTTCACCAAGGATCCTTGATCAAACAAGCAATCTCTCAAGCTTCTTGGTTCCTCTTGGTTGTCTCTCTCTATAGATCGTTCCTCTCTTCTCCTTGTTCTCTCTATTTTTTCTTCTCCCAAACTCTCTCTCTTTTCCCCAATTTGGCATATAATTAGGTATGAAAGATGAGGAAACCACCCACTAAATAACTCAAGGTCATCTCCTTTACACCCCCAAGGATTTGAGTTATTAACATTGACCCACTAAAATTTATAATTATAGCAAGAATAGTCCAAAACTCCCCTTTAAAACTTACCCAGAAATTTGACCCAGACTGGGATTACGCAACCTGTGACGGTCCGTCGTGCCTACGACGGTCGTCCTGCACTTCCGTTCACGACGGACAGAGAATTGCTCTCAGTACCCAATTCTCAAGATTGAAGTGGTTCTGAAACGGAACCCTCACAAACGGTCCGTCATTCTGTGACGGTCCGTCTCTGCAGGTCCGTCAACATGACTTCAGAGAATTGCTCTCAAGTAACCAATTCTCAGGTTTGAATGTTCTGAACGCGAACCTTACAACGGTCCGTCATGTTGTGGACGGTCCGTCCTGCAGGTCCGTCACGGACTTCAGAGAATTGCCTCTCAGTACCAATTCTCAAGAGTTGAAGTGTTTGAAACGGAACTCTTACAACGGTCCTCATGTTGTGACGGTCGTCTGCAGGTCGTCACAGAGTTCTCTGAGAGTCGATTTCAGCACTCAAATATAAGAATTCCAAGTGTTTGGAACGAGACACCCTCGACGGTCCGTCGTGCCCATGACGGTCCGTCGTTGGATACGTCGTCTCAGACAGTTTTCCAGAAATAAAATCTGCTGCTCAAAACGACTAAGCAGGTCGTTACAATAGATACCAATTTACCCATCGTTCGTCCTCGAACGATCAAAAGAAGAAAGACAAGGATGAGAGGGAGTACCTGAATCTGTGAACAGATGCGGATATTTTTCTTGCATATCAGCTTCCTTCTCCCAAGTGGCCTCTTCAACTGGTCGATTCTTCCATTGAACTTTGATAGATGCAATCTCCCTTGATCTCAACTTGCGAATTTCTCTATCTAAAATAGCAACAGGTTCCTCCTCATAAGACAAATTTTCATCAAGCAGAACCGAATCCCAACGAATGATGTAGCTTCCATCCCCATGGTATCTTTTCAACATAGACACATGAAATACTGGATGTACTCCTGACAGCCCTGGAGGCAAGGCTAATTCATAAGCCACCTCCCCTACTCGCTTAAGTACTTCAAATGGCCCAATATACCTTGGACTTAGCTTACCCCTTTTTCTAAACCGCATCACCCCTTTCATGGGTGAAACTTTCAGCAAGACTTGTTCACCCTCCATGTACTCCAAGTCTCTAACCTTTCGATCTGCATATTCCTTTTGCCTACTTTGAGCTGCTAAAAGCTTTTCTTGAATAAATTCACCTGCTCCAAGGAAGTCCCTCCCAACAGATCAGTACCCAAGTCGAACTTCAATGCGTCCAAACCAACCAATGGGAGACCTACATCTCCTCTCATACATTGCGTCAAATGGGGCCATGTCAATACTGGATGATAGCTATTATTGTATGAAAACTCCGCTAAGGGTAAGAAGTTATCCCAATGACCACCAAATTCAATCACACATGCGCGAAGCATATCCTCCAACACTTGAATCGTTCGCTCAGACTGACCATCGGTCTGAGGGTGAAATGCAGTACTAAGGTCCAACCTGGTACCTAATTCCGCGTGCAATGTTCTCCAAAACTTAGAAGTAAACTGCGTACCTCTATCTGATATAATGGAGAGTGGAACCCCATGCAATCGAACAATTTCTGAGATGTAGATTTTGGCTAACTTCTCTGCATTGTAGGTCACCTTGACCGGAATGAAGTGAGCAGACTTAGTTAATCTGTCCACAATTACCCAATAGATCCAACTTACCCAATGTCTTTGGAAGACCAACCACGAAGTCCATTGCAATTCTCTCCCACTTCCATTCAGGAATGGGCATTCTCTGAAGTGTTCCTCCGGGCCTCTGGTGTTCATACTTTACTTGTTGGCAATTTGGACATTTGGCAACAAAATAAACAATGTCGCGCTTCATTCTACTTCACCAAAAGTGTTGCTTTAGGTCACGGTACATCTTGGTTGCACCAGGATGTATAGAATATCCAGAACTATGAGCCTCTGTAAGGATAGTGTGGATCAAATCATCAACACGAGGCACACATACCCTTCCCTTAATCCTCAAGACACCTTCCTCATCAATTTTTGCCTCTTTATACTCTCCTCGCAACACCGTATCCCAAATTCGGCTTAGCTTCTCATCATCAAACTGTTTTCCCTTGATCTTGTCAAGAAAAGAAGATCTTGCCTCCACACTGGCCAAAAATCCTCCTTTCTCTAGTATTTCCAGTCTCATAAGGTCGTTAGCCAAATTTTGGACTTCTCTAGCCAATGGGCGTCTAGAAACTTGTAAGTGGGCTAAACTACCCATGCTACCTGCTTTTCTACTTAAAGCGTCAGCCACCACATTTGCCTTTCCTGGGTGATACAGAATGGTAATATCATAGTCCTTCAACAGTTCCATCCACCTCCTCTGCCTCAAATTCAAGTCTTTCTGGGTAAAAACATACTTGGTAGACTACGATGATCTGTTGTAGACCTCACAAACTTGACCCCATATAGGATAGTGTCTCCATTTGCTTTAATGCAAAACCACTACCGCAGGCCAACTCCAAATCATGCGTCGGATAGTTACGTTCATGCACCTTTAATTGCCTCGAAGCATAAGGCAATTACATTCTTCTCTTGCATTAGCACTGCACCCAAAAACCAGAATAGGATGCATCACAATAACAATGAAGTTCTTACCCTCTACTGGCAAGTAAGGATAGTGTGCCAGTAGTCAGCAAGGTCTTGAGTTTCTGAAAGCTTTCATCACATTTATCCGACCAGTACAAATGGAACATTCTGCTTAGTCAAGTTCGTCAATTGGGAAGCAATAGAAGAGAATCCCTTGACAAATCGACGGTAGTAGCTGGCTAAACCAACAAAGCTTCTTACTTCTGACACATTAGTAGGTCTTACCCAATTCTTCACTGTTTCAATCTTAGAAGGATCCACCATCACCCCATCCTTAGAAACCACGTGCCCCAAGAAGGACACTGAATTCAGCCAAAACTCACACTTGGAGAATTTGGCATAAAGCTTTTTCTCCCTCAATACTTCCAACACAATTCTCAAGTGTTCCTCATGTTCCTTCTTGCTCTTTAAGTATATCAGTATATCATCAATAAATACAATAACAAAAAGGTCCAGATATGGCTTAAAAATCCCGTTCATTAGGCTCATGAAAGCAGCAGGGGCATTCGTAAGCCCAAAAGACATTACTAAGAATTCATAATGCCCATACCTGGTTCGAAAAGCAGTCCTTGGCACATCTGCTGTCCGTACTTTTTCAATTGATTGATAACCGGACCTCAAATCAATTTTAGAGAACGACACAAGCACCTTGTAACTGTCGAAACAAATCATCAATGCGAGGGAATAGGATACTCTGTTCTTAATAGTTACCTTATTCAGCTTGCCTGTAGTTTCTATGCACATCCGAAGAACTTCCATCTTTCTTCTCACAAATAAAAACAGGAGCACCCCAAGGGGATGCACTTGGCCTAATAAAACCTTTACCTAACAGCTCCTGAAGTTGGGCCTTTAACTCCCTTAACTCAGCTGGAGCCATTCTATAAGGGGGTATGGAAATGGGTCGAGTACCCGGCTCCAAATCAATGCAAAAGTCGATATCCCTATCCGGTGGCATACCAGGAAGGTCTGCAGGAAACACATCCATAAACTCACGGACTACCGAAACTGACTCAATTGAAGGTACTTGGGTAGTGTCATCCTTGAGATGTGCCAAGAAAGCTAAGCACCCCTTACTAATCATTCTTTTAGCACAAAGACAGGAGATGATACGAACCGGAGTGGAAGTGTAGTCCCCCTCCCACACTAACGGATCTGTCCCAGGCTTGGCTAACGTCACAGTTTTAGCATTACAATCCAAGATCGCAAAATTCGGAGAAAGCCAAGTCATACCAAGAATTACATCAAAATCAACCATTTCTAAGATTGACCAAGTCTACATAAGTATTGCCTCCCCACAAAAAGTCCACCAAAGCATGACCTATATAACCTTTTCAACTATCACAGGACTCACCCACCTGGAGTAGAAACCGAATAGGGCATGTCAAGGCGATTCACAATGTAAATTTAGACCAGTAGCAAATGAGGAAGATACATATGAAAACGTGGAGCCAGGATCAAATAATACAGAAGCCATGTAATCACAAACCAAAAGATTACCTGTGATAACAGCCTCAGATGCCTCTGCCTCAGACCTCCCAGGGAAAGCGTAACAATGGGCCCTATCTCCAGTCTGCCCGTTGCCCCTACCATGTGGCGTTGTAGTAGCTCCAGTTTGTCCATTACCTCGGCCGTTTTGGTGACCACCATTACCTCGGCCACCACGTCCTCCAGAATAACGGCCTCTACCATGACCACCTCTACCTCTAGCTATCGGGGGTCTATAACTCTGTTTTGGACAATTCCTCCTAATATGTCCAGTCTCCCCACATCCATAACACTCTCTGGATTCAAGCATAGGTCTCTCAGAGAAGTGTTGACCGGTCTGAGGTGGACCCCCAACTACAGTCTGTAGTGAAGACTGAATTGGTCGGACTGAGTAGCCTCCTGAACCCTGTCCTCTAGAGTAAGAACCATTAAACTCACCTCCCTTTCGAAACCTTTTTGATGTCGATGCCATGGTGAAGTCATCTGGCTTCACTCCTTCCACCTCTATCACGAAGTCTACCACTTCTTGAAAGGATTTTGCCGTAGCCGCTACCTGTAAGGCTAAAACCCGCAACTCTGACCTCAACCCCTTCACAAAACGGCGAATCCGTTCTTGTGGACTGAAACAAAGTTGGGTGGCATACCTGGATAATGCACGAAACTTAGCCTCATATGCAGTAACCGACATCCTACCTTGCTCTAGGCTCAAGAACTCATCCCTTTTCCTATCCCTCAAAGTCCGGGGAATATACTTCTCCATAAACAAACTAGAGAATGATGCCCAAGTCATAGGTGGTGCCTCTGTTGGTTGACACTCAACATGTGACCGCCACCACATTTTGGCATTCCCTTGAAACTGATAACTCACGAACTCAACACCAAACCGTTCTACTATACCCATCTTGTGTAGTAGCTCATGACAGTCAACCAGAAAATCCGTAAGCCATCCTCAGATTTCAGCACCCTGAAGACTGGAGGTTCAATATTCAAGAATTACTGAAAGTTCATGCTGATTCATTTGTCCATTATAGACCCTGTAGATCAGACGAGGAAACGTGCCTATTTCCAATGAAGTAATCCATGCGGCGGAAGCCATAGTGGCCGCATGTTGTACCTCCGGAACCTGAGGTGCTGGTGCAGAAAACACTGGAGGTGTCTGACCCTGATCAGATAACCCGCTAAGATAAGCAAGAACCTGATTGATCATCTCTGGGGTAGGTTGGGGTGGCAATTCCTCATTCTGTGCTTGTTCATTCTCCCCTTCCTCACCCTCTCTTACCATTTCCTCCGTCGGTGGAGGAGTCACCGCCCTAGTACCAGGTGGGCTAGGTGCTTGTCCTCTTTCTCTAGAGGACGTCCTCCCACGACCTCTTCCACGGCCTCTCGCCACTGTTCCTCTCCGAGCTACAGCCCCAGTGGCTGGCTCAGACGTTTCTTGTCTTGCCGGTGTTGGTGTTGGTGCAGTCGTTGCTCTAGTTCTAACCATCTGTGAAATAGAGTGAAGATGGTCAGATACCAATTTGTATCACCTAGATACCAATTGGATCCAAGTAATAGCACGAAAGAAAGAAAGAAAGAATGGAATTTTCCTAAAGTCTTATAGCCTCTCAAAGAAAAGTAAAGGCGTCCCCCTACCGTTCCTTAAGACTCTACTAGACTCGTTCTTGTGTGATGAGACCAACGAACCTAATGCTCTGATACCAAGTTTGTCACGACCCAAAATCGAGCCGCGAGTGGCAAACTCACTTATCCTACTATGTGAGCGAACCAACCAATCTAAAACCCCAACATATTGAACAAAAATACAAAGCGGAAGACTTAAAACTCATTAACGAAATCAATTGAATAACTTCTAAAATTTATAACTCATTATCCCCAAAATCTGGAAGTCATCATCACAAGAACATCTATCCTCAAGTTACTAATCTAAAAGTATCTAAGAAGCTAAAATAAATAAAAGGCTAGTCCATGCCGGAAGTTCAAGGCATCAAGACTTGAAGAGAAGATCCAGTCCAAGCTAGAAGCATTAGCTCACCCTGAAATCCGGTGTAAGTGAAGACTGGCTAGAATTGCTGTTGAGTTGAAGACGACGGTACGTTTGCTGCATTCCCCAAATAACAAAGAAAGAAACAACAAGTAGGGGGTCAGTACAAAACACAAGTACTGAGTAGGTATCATCGGCCAACTCAAAATAGAAAACAGTATATATCAGTTCATATCATAAATCAACTACAATACTCAACATGTAGCAACAAGTACTATAATCATCAATAAGTACTACCAAGTTCATCCATGAGGACTCAAGCCTCAATACCACACTCATTTGGGAATTAGGTTCATTACATTGAGTATTTTAACATCTCTCAAGATTCATTATCTTTCTTTCTCTTGTGTCGGTACGCGACACTCCGATCCCCTAATTCTACGTGTCGGTTCGTGACACCCGATCCCTTAATACTATGTGTCGGAATGTGACACTCCAATCCCCTAATTCTACGTGTCGGTTCGTAACACCCGATCCCCTAATACTATGTGTCGGAACGTGACACTCCGATCCCCTAATTCTACGTGTCGGTTCGTGACACCCGATCCCCTAATACTATGTGTCGGAATGTGACACTCCGATCCCCTAATTCTACGTGTCGGTTCGTAACACCGATCCCCTAATTACATGTGTCGGAACGTGACACCCGTCCCTAATCACGTGCGGTCGTGACACCCGTCCCTTAATACTATGTGTCGGAACGTGACACTCCGATCCCCTAATTCTACGTGTCGGTTTCGTGGACACCCGATCCCTTAATTACTATGTGTCGGAACGTGACACTCCGATCCACTAACATCATTCTATCAATTCATCAAGCCTTCTTTTATAACCAAGGCATCATCAATAACAAGGTGAATTAGGGTTCTTCAAGATTTTGGATTCAAAAGCTTCATTATGCTTATTTTATCACAATCACATAATCACATTCATGCAAGCATAAGATTAAGCATATAGAAGGGTTTACAATACTACCAATACATATCATTCACTATTAAGAGTTTACTACGAATAGTATCAAACCATAACCTACCTTCACCAAGGATTCTTGATCAAGCAAGCAATCTCTCAAAGCTTTTTGTTTCCTCTTGGTTGTCTCTCTCTATAGATCGTTCCTCTCTTCTCCTTATTCTCTCTATTTTTTCTTCTTCCAAACTCTCTCTCTTTTCCCTAATTTAGCATATAATTAGGTATAAAAGATGAGGAAATAACCCACTAAGTAACTCAAGGTCATCTCCTTTACACCCCCAAGAATTTGAGTTTTTAACATTGACCCACTAAAATTTATAATTATAGCAGGAATAGTCCAAAACGCCCCTTTAAAACTTACCCAGAAATCCGACCCAGACTGGGATTACGCAACCTGTGACGGTCCGTCGTGCCTACGACGGTCCGTCCTGCAGGTTCGTCACAACCTTCAGAGACTCAATTTCCTTGATGAGTCTGAGACGGTCCGTCGTGCCTACGACGGTCCGTCCTGCACTTCCGTCACGACGGACAGAGAATTGCTCTCAGTACCCAATTCTCAAGAGTTGAAGTGTTTTGAAACGGAACCTCACAACGGTCCGTCATGTCTGTGATGGTCCGTCCTGCAGGTCCGTCACAGACTTCAGAGAATTGCTCTCAGTACCCAATTCTCAAGAGTTGAAGTGTTTTGAAACGGAACCTCATAACGGTCCGTCATGTCTGTGACGGTCCGTCCTGCAGGTCCGTCACAAAGTTCAGAGAGTCGAATTCAGCACTCAAATATAAGAATTCCAAGTGTTTGGAACGAGACACCCTCGACGGTCCGTCGTGCCCATGACGGTCCGTCGTTGGATACGTCGTCTCAGACAGTTTTCCAGAAATAAAATCTGCTGCTCAAAACGACTAAGCAGGTCGTTACACTTAAGGACAATTTGCAAATGCCTAGGCATAACAATATGACATGGATAAGAAATTCTGGGCTGCCAGAAGGGAAGTATGTTGCTTTAACTATGCTTAAAATTTTGGTGGAGGTCTGCCAAATTGTTGGAGATGGACTACACCTTAGTTTTCCTCTAACTTGTGTTCTCTCTATGTTAAGTTTGATTGTGAGGGAGTATCATGCATATTATGAGGTTGTTGGAGAACTAAATCATGTCAATGATGGTGTCATTGCAACATTTATTATAATTTTCATTCCACGGATATTGTGGTCTATGGGACAGTTAGAGAAACTACAAGTTTTTTCTTATCACAGCCATGTCCAATGTGCAGTGAACTATGCTGCCACACTAAACAAAGCTTGGTATGAAGCTCTTGATTTTGCTCACAAGGGACTTTTTGGTGTTTGTCATCAAATGCACTTCATCCATCTTGAAGTGAATGTAACTACACCTAGATTAGCAGTGCTGTTGTTGGCAAGAATCGTAGAGTATTGCTATGAATCAGCCCTAGCCCAATAACTATACTAACAAGTATATCACAGGGATAGGTATTGGGACAGGTAGACCTAATACAAGCAACAAGACCTTCACAAAGGATAATTTGGGATCCAGAATGAGGGTATTGTTAAATAGAACATGGCATCATTGTGAGAGGGGATCGTGAATTATGGGAGACACAGTTTCTACGTTTCTCATCCCCAATTCTGAGTCTAAGCTTCTCATCTCCCTTCTACCATCTATCAATTCCCTAGTTCTTACGTTTAGTATTTCTACGATTCTGTTTGGGTTTTTGTTGTATGCATTGTTGCATTTACTTTGTGGATTTGTAATTGAACTCTAGTCTTGTTAATATAGTTGAGAAGTTGGTTACTGTTACATCGTGAGTTCGTTACAGCCATGCAAAACATCCTGAACTATACCCAAAGAAGGAGACTATTGAGAAATTAGTGGAAAATAGCAAAGAGGAGGAAAGAAAATCCAAGAACATAGGCAACGACAAAGAGAAAGCGAATAAGACTCAACAAAACAAGACTGAGTTACGAGACAAAAGAAAGAACACAGAAGAATTTCAGCATGAACAACAGAGTATGTCTCATTATATCAATGCTTTGAAGAGGTTGGAATTATGAGAACAAATTGAACAGCCTAGGGTGTTGAAACCCAATTTTGATCCTCCACAATATAAATTAATGATCAAGCTTTTTCAATTTCAATAATTTAAAATAACTAATTTTAGAAAATTTCATTAAAAAAAAACAGTAGTTTGTAAGTTATTTAAATAGTTTTTTCACTTTTTATAATTTTTACTTAATTATGTCTATAACTTGTATATTTTATGAATATTTAAAAATCATCTCAAAATATTTATTTTTCTATTTAATTAATGTAGTTAAAATTATGGTTATTGTTTTGAAGCATTTAAGAGCGAGAAGGTAGAAAAAGAAAACAGAGGAAAGGGGGGACATAAGAAAGAATATACATACAAAATTTTGTAGAAAATAGTTTAAGAGGCTACAGAGGTTTAGGGTTTAATTTGAGCTAATTTGTGGACTTGGAAAGATCTCATCTTGCTCGTCGTCCCAGTCACTGCTCGGAAAAAGGTAATATCCCTTTACCTTTATTAAATTCATATTCATTTCGTGTTTCTATTGTTTGAAGTCTTAGATTTTGATTATATTTTTTTTGTTCGCTTTCTTATCATTTCCTTAATGGTGATACCGAGTTTTCGTTTTAGCATTTGAATATAGCTAAGTGTTACTTCTCTTGCTGATAAAATTTGTTGTTGCGTTATTGATCTAGTTTAAGCTATGTTTCGATCAAAATCTTCTCCAAGTTTTTTCATAGTTTTCGAATATATCTGGTTCAGTAGCATGCTCCAATACTTTCCAGTTGTGTTTAATCATATTATTGCTTGATTTTTGTAAATCTCAAACAATATTTGCTTAATTTCCTCGAATATCAAGTTTGTATGAATCAAATAGATTGATGATTAGTATAAAGCCCCACCTCTCGAAAATAGTTGTATTTGTTTGTTCTTACAAGCTGCCAAATATTTAATTATTGACATGTTGATTTTCTACTTTGGATTGCCGTTTTTTATCTCATGAGATTGTTGTTATTTGTTTGCTTCCTTATTAGCTTATGATTGATAATGTGTGTATGGTTTATGTCTACTAATTGTAAGAGTTAATACTACGTGTATGCCTTATTAATTGTCAAATGTTTTCTTATCATATACTAATTTGTATTCCTCTCTTTGTTTCGTTGTAAAACGCCATGAGACTCTTGTTGGACTCAAAATCTCTTTATTTGCATGCCAAGGGGCCATAGAGGCGCTAAAATCTCCCCTCAAGTCAATTCTTTGGTGAATTGAAGCGGAATGGAAGCCGATATACAAATTTGGAGTTTGATATACAGGTCTTGGAAGCAAAACAAAATGCAGGAAATCAAGGAGATACATATTGTATACATTGAAAAAACATGTAGTATACACTGATATACGATAATTGTATACAACAGATACATGGCGAAATGGATCAGGCCCCAAAAAAAGTCCAACAACAGTCTTAAAAGATTGAATTACATAGATTATGATAGATTGAAGAAAATTGGGTCTGCCGGCCCAACAACTTGAAATTTGGGCCGAAAAGAGATGAGCATTTTTAAAGGATTGAACAGAATATTTGTAAAATTCTTTTGGGGTAACACAGGAAGTCTAAAAGGGAAGCATTGGGTAGCTTGGTAGGAAATATGTTACCCTAAAAATAAAAGAGGAATTGGATTTAGACCACTGCATGATATTTCTAGTGTTCTTTTTACAAAGCTATGGTGGAATTTCAGAACTCTGACTACCTCACTTTGGAGTAGATACATGGAAAATAAATATTGCAAAAACCTTTATCCTACAATCGTCAGCAACTCATGTTTGGAGAAAAATGGTTGCAACAAGGGAAGAAGTAGAATATGATATATGGTGGCAACATAAGTTGAAATTCAAGCTTCTGGTTTGACAATTGAACAAAGCAACGAGCTCTATATTTCACAGAAAGGGAGATGGCATGAGAAAACGAAATTGAATTGAATGAATTTGTAATAAACGGAGAATGAAATGTTAATAAGCTCCTGGAATGTGTATCACCTTAAATGACTGCACATATTATCGATGATATCGAACATGACTCAAAGTGGAGGATATTGACAAGGCATAGTGGATGGAAAATTCAAAAGGGATCTTTACTATGGAGTCAACATATCATATTATGAGAAGTTGTAGAGCTAATTTGTAGTGGGTGAATTATTTAAGGTTAAAAGGTCTTCCTTTTAAAATTGCTTTCTTTCTTCGGAGGGTTTGGAGGAAAAGAATTGTTACTAATTACAATCTTTAAAGAATGAGGATGCAAATAGTCTCCAAATACTATTTTTGTGTAAAGGGAGAAACGAAGACAATGACACATTTGTTTCTAATATCCCCCATAGCCCAAAAGATATCGAGGAAGTATGCTTCATGTGCAAGGTTTGATATTGAAGGGTTGCATCTACATATGATTATCAAATGGTGGAAACTAAAAGAAGATACAAAGATTTAACATATTTTAGCGGTGATCCCTGTTATTCTTATGTGGGAGCTATATAAGAGAAGGAACACAAGAAGGCATAGAAAGGAATCTTCATATAATAAGATGTACTATCAATGCGAATTGATTGTTCACCATCTTATTAAGGTGAAATTCCATTCGATGAGAAACATTTCACATCACAGGAAAGGTTTGTTTGACATGTTTAGAGATATAACTTTCATTAGTTTGGTTGACATCCAATTTTGATTTTTGGGAAACTTACAAATACACAAAACTTAAGATAGCATAATATAAAATTTTCTACCATTTAAATTTATTACAAAATCTTCTCTCTTTTTTTCTTTTCTCTCTCTTCACCTCCGTATACATCCTTCTCATTCTCCATACACAACGCTTAACTCCCCCAAAGTCACGGCTACAATTTCCCAATGTATCAGTCCTTTCTTCTACTCAACAATTTTGAATTACAACTGTGTTATTCTAGAACTTATCATCAGTTTCAATTCCAAAAATAAGTAAAGGAATTTATTCATCATCTATTGCGTTTTCAATATATCAGAATTTTGAATTTAAATAGTTTCAATTTATTGATTTAAAGTATCCGCGAGCAATGAAGATATTGTTTCTCGTCAGTTTGGTGAAAATATATCCAAACACGGCAAGGATCCATTACTGAAGGGGGGGGGGGAGTGGGAGTGGAGGGTGTTACTACACAACCTTCTCTACCTAAGATTTAATTTTAAATGCATCTGCTTGATATTTATGTATTTACATATGTATCGTGTTTATGTTTCAACTATCATATACATTACAACTTTGTTGTGTACAATGTATCGAATAAAATTTTTATTGTTGATGCATAACCCCAGTCATTTTAAACATAAATCAATATTAATCATGTTCATAAATATGTATCTAATATATAAATATAAAAAGATTCGAGGGTGTTACTACACGACCTTCTCTACCCAATGTTCAAATTTCTAATGTATTTGGTTGATATTTATGTATTTAATTATTATCATCTTTATGTTTCAACCATCAAGTACATTACAAGTTTCATATGTTCTATGTATCGTGTACAAATCTTATTGTTGTTACACTACTACAATTATTTCAAGCATAAATCGGTATTAATCACGTTCATGATTATGTATCTAATATATAAATATGAAAAATTTAATTATATTTTAGGAACCGATACATATACCCACTACTGTTATTTATCTAAAAGGGTTATGTATCGGGCTATGTATATGAAAAGGAAATGTTGTCTCCAACAACGATTTCATCACTATTGAATGATTTGCTTGAACTATTTTGAAATTTTGAATTTGTTACGAGTTATGAGGGATTTATTAGCCGTGATTTAAATGTGATTGGGTAAATTATGAGAGGATTAATTAAAAGTGACTAGCGATTAAAAGTTAATTCTGTTATATAATTTTGACTTAATGTATATTCTTCCTAAAGTTTATTTCTCGTTAAAATCCCTCTACCAATAAATTCACCCACACAAATTAGGGCAAACCTCTCTTCCTCATCCTCCAAATTCACCCATACGAATTAGGGCAAACCTCTCTTCCTCATAGTCCATGGCGCGAACTCGTCTCTCTCGTCCTTCCCAGGTAATCTATGTACTCTCCTTGTCTCTGTTCCTGCTCTCTCACTAGGTATTCTTTTTTTGATTTTGCAAATCCATCTATCTTCTGTTTCTTCTTCCCTTAATAAATTGATGTAGGTTCATGCACTCTCTCTTCGCCTTTTTCATCGACCGATTTGTTTAATCACATATGTATGAGGATGTGTAATGATACCTGCGTTATTGATTTCTTATTGATTCGGTTTTTCTGTGAAAAGTTCTTTTTTCCATCAGTTAAATAGGGCAATTTTGAGTATCTGTAATATTATGAGTTGCTATAGAGATGATATCATATAGACCCTCGGCTCAAAATAGATGTTTCTGAAGCAGAACTCTTAAAAATATATGTCAGCAAAAGAGAAAGAGATAAAGCAGGGAAGTAACAACGTGTAAAATATACATTAAAAATAAGAGGACACACGACTACTTAATAATACTACTGAAGTAAGGAATAGAGAGTAAACATATATATATATGTTGTCATTCTCCTAAATTAGCAAAAGAGAATCTCAAGAACTATTGAGAATCCTCAATTACAATCTAAAAACATGAGTATTATATAACTTTAAGCTCAAGATTACACAATAAGATGGGAAAGAGGCAGTTGAGAAAACTTATCCAACGAAAAGATTCTGAATACTCATATCTCATAAGTAGGTTGTCAGGTCATTTGAGAATCCTTATTCTAGTATCACCAGATCAAGTACAAACCAAGCGCTAACTATGATAGCTTGAATAAAACCTCTCAAGTAGAGAATCTTCTTAGAAGATATTTAAGGAACCACATTCCCATCAACTTTTTGAACAAAAGTAAACAATTTCTTGTATTTTTGCATTTAAAAAAAAGGTAGATACATCACTGACTTTTATATAAATAACACAACAATACACATACTTGAAAAAGTCAAATTAGTTGAAAATCGAGAAAGAAGATAAACCTTTCTTACAAGGCTATTGTAGTTCTACCAACTACTGCACTAAGAAAAGTGAGTTTTGCACCTCACGGACCAGCCATGTGAAATTTGTTAGTGGGTGGTCATGAGGACTATGCTACCACTTGTAATTACATATTTCACTTTTTAAACAATGTTAAAAACACTTGACAATGAAGATTAGATATTGGGATTCATATTAGGTGTACTGCAACATTTGAAAGATTATACATGTTTACATGAGTATAACGTCTTTACTTGAGTATTTAAAAAGCTCATAAACAGATCTTGGCTAATTAGGAACCTGAAAAATGCACTCTTTAATTATTTCATTCAAAATCAATAGAATACAAAATTTTAGATTCCATCTCTGACAAACATATTATTAAATATATTAGGTGCATTATCCGCCTCAAATTAGTTGTTAATCCACACAAAATCATCAAAAAGGCATAATGCATGTTGAAAACAGGAACAACTGTTAATGCATATAAAATATCTAGTAGACATATTGTTATCAAAGAATCCCAGGAAAATTACGTTTGAAAGAGGAAGAGGTGCACAGAGGACGTGAACTTATTGCTTCTAGAACTTATAGAGAAATTTATCAGTTTCTGGAAGGATTAAAAGATGGAGTAAACTTAAAATTATGATTTTGCCCTTGTTCGTCCTCTAAACTCCCATTTCTCTAAATAGGAGTAATAAAGAAAGAACATTTAAACAAATTCTTATCATGCAAATATAATACATCAATAAATTACTTAAAATAAAAATATGATAAATAATATTACATCGTAGCAAAAAAATATAATTATGAGACAAGTGAAGAATAGATAAAAATGTAGATTGGTTGTTGGAATGGCTATGGTATTATATGAGTCAGAACTAAGAACAAAAAACTAGTATTTATATGTTGGTGTATTTTCCAAACAGAAATGAAAATAATTTCATTTTTTTTAAACTGAGTGAAACACAATTAGTGGTAGTTAAGATTAAGCAAATGCCAAAAAAAAAATGTAACGTAGATTGATTTGAAGAATTAATGATTAAAACAATATAATTAACAAACATTTTAAAGATTTGCTAATACATCATATAATAAATGGAAAATAATTGAAAAAATGTCAAAAATTTGAGGAAAAAAAATAAATGTCATTCTTGGGTTGAGAAGCGTGCCACATTACCTCCTCTACATTTAGCTTTATTATATATATATATATATATATATATATGCATATAGATTTTATGTGATATATACGGGTTTCGATTGATGAAAAAGTAGATTTTTAGATCACGATTTTTTTTATACTTACAATGTGTGATATTTTCCTTTTCCCGGCGATTCTTATGAATACTACTTCAAAAGTTTTAAATTATAATTGCATTATAGATATACAATTAATTCGCATAGCTTGGAAACTTCAAAAGTAGATATAAACCCCACATTATTTATGCTAAAAGTTTCAAAAGCAGAAAAATTATCCCACATTATTTCTGTTAAACTTGAAAAACAATCTTGAAAAATAGTTATGTAATTTGATTTTGTAATTCTTAAGTAAAATCAATCTCGAATGCACCACCTCTTTTTGAAACGAAGTATCATATTATATAAGCTAGTAAATAGGACTAATTGTTTAACTTAAAAGAATACTTTTGATGTATTTTTTAAAAACACTGAAACCCTAACGCCACCCCCAAAATCTTAAATCCCCTTTTGAAAGTTAAAAGCTTTTTATGTACTGTCGATAAACTTAATCAAATCAGAACAAGATCTCCATTTATCTGATCATTCCGCAATGGAGGTACATCCCAATCACTCTTAACAAATGTATATGTTTCTACTTCTCTTTCTCTGAAACCCCCATTGTTGATTATAATACTTATCCTCTCTTTTCATTAATATTTTTTAGGATGGATCGTCTTCGGAACAAGTTTCAAACCAAAAAGGTGAATTCATCATGAATGAAAGCACTAGAAGTACAGAAATCAACAATGATGAAATTTTGCCACTCTCTGATAAACCCTATGTTGGCATGGTTCTTACTAAGAGCTGTGTCAAGCCCATCTACAGTTTGGTAACTCTTATTTCCTCCCTCCTATTTCTATATAAAACTCCCTCTTTTTGTTAGTATTTATTCACAAACTATTCTTTGTAGTGGTGATTCTCATCCTTAACTAGAGGTTTTGTTGTGATACAAAATCATCTTTTAAGGACGCTTCATAAACTAGTGTTGGATTTTTTGGGGTGGATATGAATTTAGTGGGACTATGGGTATTGGATGTGTAACGACTCGAGAGTATACCCTAGAAATAAGAGCACCCTTAAGTCGCCACACGGCATCCTCGACCTCTCAGAGATCTTATACAATCCCTTAGACGTCGTTCATAGCATCTATATATGAAAAGTAGTGCAGAATTAAATCTTTTCACAACAATAGTTCAAATATTTATAGAATCATAAGCAAGAACTAAGTCTCGTCGTGGACATCTTAGACACACAAAATATCTTGGGGTAACAGCCCTTACATCAATTTAAAAAGTAACTATAGTCTATTACAAAGTCTTTTGAAAGGAAACTAAAACATAATTATGTCCTCCAATCATATGAGGACATACCAAGTCTTCTTGAGAGAATGTTATTCTCAAGCTTTGCTTCTAAGAGACTCCTCACTTGCCACCTACACTTGTAGAAATAGAACAACATATGGAATTAGCACATTGAATGCGCTAAGTAAGGTGAACATGCAAAAAAATCATGCTAAAAAGGGCATTTACTTTATAACATACTTTTCATCCTATTTTGATAAAAACCTCATAAAACAAGTATAAGAACCACCTTCAAATAACTCATAAGAGACAACCATAATCATACACATAAGCATTCAAACCTCCTATCAAGAGTTATCCTAAGACCCACCTAAATAAGATATGAAGAGACCGCCCATACAACCCCTTCACACCCACCTAAGTGATTCTCCAGACTAAGATTATTCCCTTTTCATCATTTAGACTTCCCACCTAAGGTTACTCTAAGACTCACCTATGTAAGACATGAAGACACCACTCATACACCCTCTTCAAGTCTACCTAAGGAATCTTCAAAGCTACCCAAGTAAGACCCTTTCTTTTCAACATGAATTAACTAAGTCAACCATATTTATTAAGCCATTTAAGAAACAATCAAACAATTAGGGGACTTCACATAATAATCTTGGGAAAGACCTAGGGACCCATTCTAGCATATTCAAAGCCTACTCGTGCCATGTGTAGATAGCATCCCATTCCACTACCTACACGTTGTGGAACCTATCCAATAACTAGAGTGTACATCTCATATGATGAGAATAGGCACTAACTAACATAGATACTAGCCAGGTATGGAATCTGAAGTTACCCTACTCCGAGGAGGGTGTTTTACTTGCCAAGGGTAGAACTAGGAAACATCCCATGTTGGCACATGGTTAAGAAATATCAAGGGTTTCTTTGTACTCTAGTATCATCTTAAGTAGAGCTACTACGACAAGCATATCCACTCAGTGCTTGGCCTTTATTCTCATAGAGTAATCATTCACTATGTGTATTAGAGTAGGTACTATTACTATGCCTTAAAAACTCTTAACACTTTTTCTTTACAAGGATGGGTCCACTAGGCTGCCAACCAAGGACTATTAGGATAGCTATTATGACTTCCTTAGAGATGGTTTTATGTCGTTCCAGCCAACCAATCCCTAAGTCCATCCTCCACTAAAGACGAATACCATTACGGTCTTTCACTTTAAGGCTTCTATTAACCTCTTTTCTATATTCAAGGTTTTATGCTCTTGACCTTCTTTTTTTATTCGAGGTCCTATATTAGTCATCCTTAGAAGGGCACCATCTTAGGTCTACCTATCATAGACTTTCATTCATCATTCATTCATATACATACATGACAAAGGTGTCTAAGCCTACTTCGTCAAGAGTTCACATTCTTATAACTTTCATATATCAAGTAGAGGGACCTAAGTCTACCAATCAAGACACAACATCATCATATCACATATTCAATAACATTCAAGTACCATGTAGGGACAACTAAGTCTACCATACAAGATATAACATTATTCTATAAGTACACTTCTTAGTCCTTCATCATCATATATCATCAATTAGAGAAGAATCATAACATTAACTCACATACAAGATCATATAGCCATCACATTATATAAGATCACACATATATCATATCATCCTTCACTTTACATATTCGTATAAGCCATAACATCTTCTACATGATCACATTACTTCACATAATAATGTCGAAAAGGCCATGTCATAACAATTATAACACATAGACACCGCCACCATAAGTGGACCATACCAATCAATACAATTCAATATCAATTCTATACTAAATAGAGGAATTAGGTCAACTCACCACCTCCCAATCATCACCACCATTCCTTAGCCATTTCAACCAATTCACTTTACAAAGGCTCTTACCAATAGCCATGTACACAATACTAAGCCTACAACCAATCCCTATCAATGATCCAACAACATAAAATATGAATATAATCATTATAAGGCAGGTTATAAGCAATTCTATCATGATTTCTACATAATTCAATAACCCAATACAATTTACACATGAATTCACTAAGATCAAGCCATGATCAATTCACCCACTTTAGAGCCAAAATTAGGAATTTAAGGAATACATGGGTTCATGGATTATTTTATCTTAAGACATTAAATTAACATCAATTACTTCACAAAACATTGATTTAAACCTTTTAATGCAAGAACCCATGCTTAGAATTAAAATTAGGAATTTCTATGTTTTTGAACATCTTTGGAAAACCTTTGAAATTGGCTCCTTGAATGGAAGGATAGTCAAGGATGAAATCACCATACCTTAATTGAAGAAATTCAATTAAATTAGTCTTGAAACCTTTGAATATTTGGCCTTCTTCCTTGGAACTTGATGGTCCTTAATTGGAGGATCTAACTAGAGAGAGAATTTTAGAGAGAATAGAGAGCTTATAATTTTTTTATTTTAATTGAGGGTTGGGGTTTTTGATTAGGGTAATGGGTGTATAATGACCAAATCCACATATAATACGCCCCCAAAATACCCAAAATACCCTTACAATAATTGGACCTTTTTGACAAGTCAAACTTAACTTAAATTTTTGGAATTATCATCAGGAAACAAGTCTGCGTCGCGGAGCTAGTCCCTCAAGATTTTTCAAAATAATTTTTGAGATAGTGGAGTTCGCGACGTGGACCAAAAATTTGGCCTTTGGTGAACCATGTCCGCGATGCAGACTCGTTTCATCTATGCACAATTTTCTGCCGCCTTAGGCATCTTGTTGGCCCAAGGTTGGGTCCTCCTCAAGGACACCTAGGGCGGTCCATGGGGAGTCGTAACCGGATGTTTTTTACTCTAAAGATGGTCATATATGTGTTAGGGTCATCCCCACTGATTTTATACTCCAACCAACACATAAAAAGACATACAACATACAAGGACACACTAGCACACACTGAATACTAGTTTCCAGACGTCTTGGTCGTCCTTGGACGTTTTGACTTCCAAACTCTACAAACTGACTTCTAATGCTAATATTCATTATTTTAACTCATTAACTCATTAAACCCTTGTGAGGTTATAGATAACCCTAGTTCATTTTGAGGGTCGTTACAGAATGGAAACATGATTTCCTATCCTTTTATAAACATTATTAGTAAGAATTTCATTTTTATAAATAAGAGATATTTCATTTTCTTAAAAGGTCTTCTGTTTCTTTTTTAAATTATACAAATTTCATTTCCATGGTATTGAATATGTCATGACCCGGGCTACACCCTAGGAGTGACACGACGTACTTGACTCCGAAGGAGTCTCATACAAGCCCTTAACCATCATAACATAAGACATAAGAATAATGCAAAACTTTTGCTATAGAAGTACAACTTTCATATATGAAAAATACGAAGCTAGACTTGTCTCATTACACCATCTAAACATAAGAGTACAAAAGTTAGGACTCACCCCTTACATCAATAGTAAGTCTTATCATAAGGAAATACAATATAGTCCTTAACAAGGCCGCGGGGCTTATTTATTGAAAAAGGGGGAGTGAGGGAAAGTTAACTAGAACTAGAAACAATAACATTCCGTACTCAGAATTGAGGACTCACAAAAACATGGAGGTAGCAACCCAAGTTTTCTTCAAGAATGGACTAAGACCACCTCAACGGCCCGAACATACACTTATAGGATATGTAGAAGAGAATGGGTTAGAACAAAAGCACTAAGTATGGAAACATGCATAAAAATACTTAATTATGCTAAAAAAGACATTTTAGTGAAAATAATGTGTTTATTAAGTTTGAAAACCATTTATGCACATAAGGACATAAGACAAATAATAATAGCATTTTCATACGATTTTTCATAACATACCATCACCTTAGCAACCCTAAAAGCATACTTGTGCAATACATAGTTGACATCCCATAATACCAACTATACTAAATATCCATATAGAATCACCTTAGTTACACATATCAACATTAGATCACATCATAATCCACAATCATACATAAGTGAATAACCATGTTCATCACATATACATAAGGAGAGTCATATCTTAACAACAATCCAATCAACGTATATCATACCTTCATGTCATACCATAGTATCATGGACCCACCCATATTATCTTTCAAAGACTACTTGTGCAATGTAAAAAGTGAAGTCACATACCCCACTCCTACGAAGTAGACTTATCAAGAAATCACAAGTATGGTTCAAGTCATATGCATTATCTTATTACATTGGGAGAATTGCCTTAACCGACATAGACCATGAGAGCTACATGGAATCCGGTGACATATAACCCCACACCGATATAAGGTATTCTACTTGCCTAATGTGTAACTAAACATATATAGCTATAATGTGGATCCACTAGCTAAGACCAAGGCGGGCACATAGTTATGGGATAGGAAGATTGCTTCTAGAAACCCGGCCGATACAACTAGCGGGAGAGTTTCCATCTCGTTAGATCATATGTAGAAGACCCGACCTAAACTAGGGTGAAGGACAAAATGGTCATTCAACTTTAAGGTTAGGAGCTTCACACTTTTAATAATATATATGATATATATATAAACTCATAAAGACAGTGAAAAACAACTTAGTTCGTTAAAGAAAATGCAATAACAAACTCAACTTTACTTATATAAGAAAGTAATATCGCCTATGTGGGAGTTTCTCTAACCGACAATCATTACTATGAGCCTAAGTGCTGATACAACTTCTTACCTCACGTTGGAAGAGGACCATCCTACACCTTGCCATTGGTATAGGACCTTACTCAACTTAGTGGATCCACTAGCTCTCCTTACGTGATCATCTAAAAAGTATGACACGTCAATTTCCATGTTGGCTACATGGTTTACATGGAGACTTGAGTTAATATGAACTCTCATCTCCACATAGGTGCTTAATACTACTCCCAAAAATGCACTTTAGCTCATACTTTTAATAAAACTTCCTTCTTTTGGGTTGAGATAATTTACTGAACCCATTAGACTTAAAAAGCTCCTTTTGAAATCAATGTTCCCCTTTTAGTTCAAAACTCTTTTGAAACTTCTAGTTCCCCTCTTTACTCAAATGTGAAACATTTGTAAAACTCTAGGGAATACTTAAATCCCTTATATATTTTTGAGAAATGAACTCAACTCTTGGTCTTTACTTACTTGAAACTTTAACTCTTAGGGAATACTTAGTTCCCTTATAGCTTTTGAGATATGAACTCAACTCTTTACTTGACTTGAACTTTAAGTCTTTAAAACAAAGTGAAAACATTTGCGAAAGACTTTAGGAAACTCTACTTTGCCTTGCTTCTTAACTTCTAGACTTGGCTCTTAACCTCTTTGACTTTGACCTTACTTTCCTTGAATTGAATTATGGATTCAAGGATCATGATCTCATGTTTACGGATGATTTCATGATGTTTAGATGTACCTTATAGTGTTGGAAACAACTAGGAATGAGGGGTGCATCACTTAGGAACTAGTACGAAAAGATAGGGAAAAACGGGGTCTCCACGGGGTCATGGCATCTGAGAGGCGCGGAGCGCCATAGCCTGACGGACAGAGGCTGTCCTCAGGCGCTCTGAGAGGAGCGGCGTGCCAGATCCTAACGGACAGACTTTGTTCTGAGGCGCTTGGAGGCGCGGCGCCCCAGCATTCCCCCAATGGGTTTTTCGACTTTCTTCTTCATTTTTCATCTCTAATCCTTCCCAAATTCCCATGGATCCCACCCGAAACACTTAGGATCCCTAATTAACTTATTACCCAGTGATTTAGACCCGAAAACAGTCCTAAAACATGGATTACAACTAACATCGATCAACAACAATCCAATCAACTAGAACGTCAACTTCCTTACAAGATTCCAACCTCTAACATGAGTTAATTCATGAACTTGACTGATTTGAATGAAATTGGTGTGTGGGTGAAGTAACCCAACACAAAATATCCCACATATCTTGTTAGGGATCACCCCCGACGAAAATCCACGAAGCTAAACTTGGTGTTCTTGCGTCTTCTTCTTCCTTCTCCTCTTTTCTCCTTGCTTTAAAACCCTAGTCTATTTTCTTAGTGCGTAAACTGAATGGGATCAGTTTAGACCCTAACATATTACTCCAAAACAAAATAATTAATTGACTTAAGGAAAAGACCAAAACTCCCTTACTAAATCCGGTTTTGGAACTTTCCTTGCTCAATAGCCCATCTTCCAAAGGTCATATCTTACTCACACGACCTCGGAAATTCGCAAACTTGGCGTCGTTGGAAAGATCTTCCAACGATATTTCCATCCATTTAAAGAACTCACCCAAACTCTTAATTATCTGGGAGTTACGGCTTTTTGAAAATGACCAAAACTTACTTTTAAAATCTGGAAATTTTCCAGATTTCCTTACTTATTTCCAAATTTTATCTTTCTTTTTTTATTAGCTTAACCTTAGTTTATATAGAATCCGAGATGTTATAGGGACATGGCATGAGAAAAGGAAATTGAAGTGATTGAATTTGTAATAAACGGAGAGTGAAATGTTAATAAGCTCCTGGAATGTATATCACCTTAAATGAATGCACATATTATCGATAATATCAAACATGGCTCGAAGTAGAGGATATTGACAAGGCGTGGTGGATGGAAAATTCAAAAGGATCTTTACTATGAAGTCAACATATCATATTATGAGAAGTTGTAGAGATAATTTGGAGTGGGTGAATTATTTAAGGATAAAAGTTCTTCCTTTTAAAATTGCTTTCTTTCTTTGGAGGGTTTGGATGAAAAGAATTGTCACTAGCTACAATATTTAAAGAATGAGGATGCAAATAGTCTCCGAATACTATTTTGTGTAAAGGGAGAAACGGAGACAATGACACATTTGTTTCTAATAGCCCCCATAGCCCAAAAGCTATTGAGGCAGTATGCTTCATGTGCAAGGTTTGATATTGAAGGGTTGCATCTACATATGATTATAAAATGGTGGGAACTAAAAGAATATACAAAGATTTAACATATTATTATTATGTGGGAGCTATAGAAGAGGAGGAACACTAGAAGGAATATAAAGGAATCTTCATACAATAAGATGTACTATCAATGGAATTGATTGTTCACCATCTTATTAAGGTAAAGTTCCATTGGATGAGAAATATTTCACATCACTGGAAAGGTTTGTTTGACATGCTTAGGCATACACCCAATTCATAAGGAGGATAACTTTCATTAGTTTGGTTCACATCCAATTTTGATTTTTGGGGAACTTACAAATACACACAACTTAAGATAGAATAATATCTAAAATTTTCTATCATTTAAATTAATTATAAAATCTTCTCTCTCTTTTTTCCATTTCTCTCTCTTCACCCCCGGATACATCCTACTCATTCTCCATACACCACGCTTAACTCCCCCAAAACCACATCTACAATTTCTCAACGTACCAATCCTTTCATGTAACTCCGCATTTTTGAATTGCAACTGTATTATTCTAGAACTTATCATTAGTTTCAAATTCTAAAAAAAGGTAGAGGAATTTCTTCATCATCTATTGTGTTTTCAATATATTTTGAATTAAATAGTTTCAATTTACTAATGTAATGTATCCGCAAGCAATGAAGATATTGTTTCTCGTCAATTTTGATTCGGATACGGATGAGTTTATTCAAAATATATCCAAACACCGCAAGGATCCTTTGATGATGAAGAAATTCTAGACTGTGAAATTATGAAAGGATGCTAATTCTAGTTCGAAATCACTGCTTGCAAAAGCTTCATAAAGGGGGGGGGGGAGTCGAGGGTTTTACTACACGACCTTCTCTACCTAAAATTTAATTTTTTAAAATGCATCTGCTTGATATTTATGTATTTGCTTATGTCTCGTGTTTAAGTTTCAACTATCAGATACACTACAATATTTTTGTGTACAATGTATCCAATACAAATCTTATTGTTGATACATAACCCCAATCATTTTAAATATAAACTAGTATTAATCATGTTCATTATTATGTATCTAATATATAAATATAAAAAAATTCGAGGGCGTACACAACCTTCTCTACCCAATGTTCAAATTTCTAATGTATTTGGTTGATATTTGTGTATTTACTTATTATCATATTAATGTTTCAACGATCAATTACATTACAACTTTTATATGTTCTATGTATCATGTATAAATCTTACTGTTGATTGATACATTACTCCAATTATTTCAAGCATAAATCAGTATTAATCACGTTCATAATTATGTATCTAATACATAAATGTGAAAAATTTAATTATATTTTAGTAACCGATACATATACTCATTGTTATTTATCTAAAAGGGTTATGTATCGGGCTATGTATCTGAAAAGGAAATATTGTCTCCAACAACGATTTCATCACTATTGAACGATTTGCTTGAACTATTTTAAAATTTTTAATTTGGTACGAGTTATGAGGGATTTATTAGCCGTGATTTAAATGTGATTGGAAGAATTATGGGAGGATTAATTAATTTTCCGTTAATTTCCTTTTTTATAAAAGCAACATAATCTTAAGTAATGTATCATTTGCAATGAATTTGAGAACAATAAATAATTTTAAAAGTTTGTGATTGCGAAACTTCCCGAATAAAGATGTAATTAGCCTTTATTTACATGTGATTTATGTACTTCATACGTTCTTTTAGTATTAGCATTCATTTCAAGAAATAAAAGGATGATTATTTTGTTCCAAAACATACGTTGTAAATAACATTCAACCTCCTCATATGACTCATCTTTTATTTTGGTAAGAGTTCACAATACTATTGGGATTCATATACTGCAACAGAAATGTATATCTCAACTTTACAAAATTTTTACAAAAGTCCCTTAAAATTATAAGATTTCAGATACATCAGGAAACATGCGGATACATAGGTGATGTATTGTGAATAATATATTATATATGGGAGGAATGTATCTGAGAAGGGAGGGATATCTTCGAGAGGGGATAATTGATATCGAACTCCCTAATAAGTCAAACGCTGAGTCTTCCGTTTCTTCATGTGTTGTGCATTGGGAGGGAAGCATTTACGTAGCCTAATCATAAATTACTATATTAATTTTTTTGGTAAGATCATAAACTACTATATTCATGATTATTTGATATCACAATTAATGTAACTTTTGATAAAGAAACTGAAATAAGTTCCCTATGGTTTATCAAGGAATTGAAAAGTTCATTCTTATACACCTCACATAATATGAGCAACCCACATATGATTATAGAGCACATTTTTATCTCACTTAGTATGAGCGGTCCAAAAAACACTATCAAGTAGATCATTTAAATACACTATGCAGCAGTTCATGCGCTTGAGTGACAACAGAAAGGTATTACCAAAAAATATGTCAAAACAGAGTTAGAACACTATGAATGAAGAGATTGTTTACTTGATCTGTTGTTTTCCTTCTCTCGGTCTCATCACAACCTAGTAACTTAAGACAGTTAGCTTGCAATGTCTCCTTTCTTTATCTACCAAAAGGCACAAAAAGAGACCTGAATTCTTAAATGGCACAACCCGCTAGCAAAAATTATTGAAACACATCCAAATAACTCTCCAAAAATGTAAAATACTTTTCAATTTTATAAATTTACTAAGGTTTGCACACTACTACAAAAACAACTTTTAGAGACATTTGTTTATAGGCAATAAATAAATTGCCACTAAATGCTCCCTACATTCGAGTATTAAAAGTTAATTCTGCTATATAATTTTACTTAATATATATTATTCCTAAAGTTTATTTCCCGGTAAAATCCATCTACCAACAAATTCACCCCCAGGCAAACCTCTCTTCCTCATCCTCCAAATTCACCCATACGAATTAGGGCAAACCTCTCTTCCTCATCGGCCATGGCATGAACTCGTCTCTCTCGTCCTTACCAGGTAATCTATGTACTCTCCTTGTCTCTGTTCCTACTCTCTCACTAGGTATTCTATTTTTGATTTTGCAAATCCATCTCTCTTCTGTTTCCTTTCCCATTATTGAATTGATGTAGGTTCATGCACTCTCTCTTCGCCTTATTTATCAACCGATTTGGTTAATCAAATATGTATGACGATGTGTAATGATACATGTGTTATTGATTTCTTATTGATCCAGTTTTTCCGTGAAAAATTGTTTTTTCGATAAGTTAAAAAGTGCAATTTTGAGTATTTGTAATATTCTGAGTTTCTGTAGAGATGATTTCCTATACACCCTTGGCTCAAAGATATATTTTTGAAACAGAATTGCTAGAAAAATATGTCAGCAAAAGAGCAAGAGATAAAGTAGGGAAGCAACAACGAGTAATATACATTAAAATAAGAGAACACACGACTACTTAATAATACTACAGAAGTAAGGAATAAAGCGTAAACACACACACACACGCACGCACGCACACATGCACGCACACATGCACACACGCACGTACGCACGCGCACACACACACACACGCACACACATACACGTGCGCGCGCGCGTGCACACACACACACACACACACACACACACACACACACACACACACACACACACATATATATATATATATATATATATATATATATATATATATATATATATATATATATATATATATATATATATATATATATATATATATATATATATATATATATATATATATATATATTTGTTGTCATTCTCCTAAATTAGCAAAAGAGAATCTCAAGAACTATTGAGAATCCTCAATTAGAATCTAAAAATATGAGTATTAGATAGCTTTAAGTTCAATATTACACATTAAGATGGGAAAGAGGCAATTGAGAAAACTTGCCCAACGAAAAGATTCTGAATACTCATATCTCATAAGTAGGTTGTCAGGTTATTTGACAATCCTTATTCTAGTATCACCAGGTCTAGTACAAACCAAGCGCTAAGTATGATAGCTTCAATGAAACCTTTGAAGTAAAGAATTTTCTTAAAAGAAATTTAAGGGACCACATTTCCATCAACTTTTTGAACAAAAGCCATTTCTTTTTTTTTTGGATTAAAAAAAAAAAGGTAGATACATCACTGACTTTTATATGAAGAACACAACAATACACATACTTGAAAAAGTCAAATTAGTTGAAAATCAATAAATAGTATTTTATTCAAAGTATTCTGCTATCTCCTGTTTCTCCATCCATAAAGATCTGACACTGGAGTATATTTTTTTTGAAGTGATAGTGTTATTAAAAAAGCGTTAAGAACATGTTATTACTTCAATCGGTTATTCGTACTTTAAGTGTTGTTGGGTGATTCTTCTGTGGTCTTAGCGTAAGAGAGGGTAATATAAAGGTAAGCATTAGTTTCAAGCATCATTGTAGATTCCAAATATATTTAAAAGATTCTACATGTTTACATGTGTATAATGAATTTACTTAAGTATTTAAAAAGCTCATAAACAAATCTTGGCTAATTAAGAACCTGAAAAATGCATACTTTAATTGTTTTAAATGTTTCATTCAAAATCAACAGAATACAAAAATTTAGATTCCATCTCTGAGAAACATATTATTAAATACATTAGGTGCATTATCCGCCTCAAATTAGTTGTTAATTCACACAAAATACATCAAAAATGCACAATGCATGTCGAAAACAGGAACAACTGCTAACATGCATATAAAACATCTAGTAGACATATTGTTATCAAGGAATCCCAAGAAAATTACCTTCGAAAGAGGAAGAGGTGCACAGAGGACGTGGACTGATTGCTTCTAGAAATTATAGAGAAATTTATCAGTTTCTGGAATGATTAAAAGATGGAGTAAACTTAAAATTACTATTTTGTCCTTGTTCGTCCTCTAAACTCCCATTTCTCTAAATATAAATAGGAGTAATAAAGAAAGAACATTTAAACAAATTCTTATCATGCAAATATAATACATCAATAAATTACTTAAAAGTAAAAATAAGGTAAATAATATTATATCATAGCAAAAAAATAATAGTTATGAGACAAATGAAGATAAAAATGTAGATTGGTTGTTGGAAAGACTGTGGTATTACTCCCTCCGTCTCATCTTATGTGGCACTTTTTCATTTCGAGATTCAAACAAGTTTATCTTTGACCGTAATTTTTTCATAGATCCTTTTAAAATTTTGATTAACAATTATTGTAACTTATAATATTCTTTACATAGTTTACAAATATATAAATTTCATTTCAAAAAATTTGAAAATTCCATACGCAAATGTCCGGTCAAAGTTAAACTGTTTGACTCTAGAAAAATGAAAATTGTCAAATAAAATGGGACAGAGGCAGTATATGATAATATGAGTCAGAACAAAAAAGTAGTATTTATATGTAATTAATAAACATTTTAAGGATTTGCTAATACATCATATAATAAATGGAAAATAATTGAAAAATGTCAAAAAATTGAGGGAAAAATAAATAAATGTCATTCTTGGGTTTAGAAGCATGCCACATTACCTCCTCTACATTTAGCTTTATTATTATTATTATTATTATATATATATATATATATATATATATATATATATATATATATAGATAGATAGATAGATAGATAGATAGATAGATAGATAGATAGATAGATTTTATGTGATATAAACGGGTTTAGATTGATGAAAAAATAGATTTTTCGATCAAGATTTTTTTATATTTACAATGTATGATATTTTCCTTTTCCCGTCGATTCTTAAATACTACTTCAAAAGTTTTAGGAGATATTAAATTATAATTGCATTATAAAACTTATACACTCTTTTCATTATTATGTTTTAGGGTGGATCATCTTCTGAACAAGTTTCAAAACCAACCAGGCGAATTCATCATGAATGAAAGCACTGGAAGTACAGAACTCAACAATGATGAAATTTTGCCACTTTCTGATAAACCCTATGTTGGTATGGTTCTTACTAGGAGCAGTGTCAAGCCCATCTACAGTTTGATAATTCTCATTTCCTCCCTCCTATTTCTATATAAAACTCCCTCCTTTTGTTATTATTCACAAATTATTCTTTTTAGTGGTGATTCTCATCTTTAACTAGAGGTTTTGTGGTGATACAAAATCATCTTGTTAGGACGCTTCATAAACTAGTGTTGGGTTTTTTGGGGTGGATATGAATTTAGTGTGACTATGGGTATTTGATGTGTAACGACTCGAGAGTATACCATAGAAGTAAGAGCACCCGTAAGTCACCACACGGCATACTCTACCTCTCAGAGGTCTTATACAAGCCCTTAGACGTCGTTCATTGCATATATATATATATATATATATATATATATATATATATATATATATATATATATATATATATATATATATATATATATATATATATATATATATGAAAAGTAGTGATGAATTAAAAAATTTCACAAAAATAGTGCAAATCTTTATAGAATCATAAGAAAGAACTAAGTCTCGTTATGGACATCTTAGACACATAAAATATCTTGGGGTCACAACCCTTACATCAATTTGAAAAGTAACTATAGTCTATTACAAAGTCTTTTTGAAAGAAACTAAAACATAACTATGTCCTTCGAGGACATATCAAGTCTTCTTGAGAGAATGTTATTTCCAAGCTCTGCTTCTAAGAGACTCCACACTTTCCACCTACACTTGTAGAAATAGAAAAACATATGGAATTAGCACATTGAATGCACTAAGTATGGTAAACATGCAAGAAAACCATGCTAAAAAGGGCATTTACTTTATAACATAATTTTCATGCTCTTTCGATAGAAACCTCATAAATCAAGTATAAGAACCACCTTCAAGTAACTCATAAGAGACAACCATAATCATACACATAAGCATTTAAACCTCCTACCAAGAGTTATCCTAAGACCCACCTAAATAAGATATGAATAGACTGTCATACAACCCATTCACTCCCACCTAAGTGATTCTCCAGACATCCCAAAGTAAGATTACTCCCTTTTCATCATTTAGACTTCCCACCTAAGGTTACTCTAAGAGTCACTTAAGTAAGACATGAAGAGACCGCCCATACACCCTCTTCAAGCCTACCTAAGCAATCCTCAAAGTTACCCTAGATAAGACCCTTTCTATTCAACATGCATTAACTAAGTCAACCATATTCATTAAGCCATTTAAGATACAATCAAACAATTATAGGACTTCACATAATGGTAGTGGAAAAGACCTAGGGAACCCATTCTAGCATCTTCAAAGCCTACTCGTGCCATGTGTAGATAGCGTCCCATTCCACTACCTACACGTTGTTGAACCTATCCAATAACTAGAGTATACATCCCACATGATGAGAATAGGCACTAACTGACATAGATACTAGCTAGGTATGGAATCTGAAGTTACCCTACTCTGAGGAGGGTGTTCTACTTGCCAAGGGTAGAACTTGGACACATCCCATGTTGGCTTATGGTTAAGGAATATCAAGGATTTCTTTGTACTCTAGTATCATCTTAAGTAGATCTACTACCACAAGCATATTCACTCAGTGCTTTGCCTTTATTCTAATAGAGTAATCATTCACTAGGTGTATTAGAGTAGTACTATTACTATGACGTACCAACTCTTAACACTTTTTCTTTCCAAGGATGGGTCCACTAGGGCAGCCAACCAAGGACTATTAGAATAGCTCTTATGACTTCCTTAGAAATGGTTTTATGTCGTTCCAACCAACCTATCCCTAAGTTCATCATTCCACTCAAGAAGGATACCATTACGTTCTTTCACTTTAAGGCTTCTATTAACCTTCTATTCTATATTCAAGGTTCTATGCTCTTGACCTTCTTTTCTTATTCAAGGTCTTATTTAGTCATCCTTAGAAGGTAACCATCTTAGGTCTACCGATCCTAGACTTTCATTCATCATTCATTCATACACATACATGACAAAGGGGCCTAAGCCTACTAAGTCAAGAGTTCACATTCACATAACTTTCATATATCAAGTAGAGGGACCTAAGTCTACCAATCAAGACACAAAATCATCATATCACTTATTTAATAACATTCAAGTACCATTTAGGGACAACTAAGTCTACCACACAAGATGCAACATTATTCTATAAGTACACTTCTTAGACCTTCATCATCATATATCATCAATTAGAGAAGAATCATAACATTAACTCTCATACAAGATCATATAGCCATTACAAGAGTACTTCACTTAATAACTTCACATTATACAAGATCACACATATATCATATCATCCTTCACTTTACATATTCATATAAGCCATAACATCTTCTACATGATCACATTACTTCACATAATAATGCTGACAAGGCCATGTTACTAATAATTATAACAAATAGACACCGCCATCATAAGTGGATCATACCAATCAATACAATTCAGTATCAATTCTATACTAAATAGAGGAATTAGGTTAACTCACCACCTCCCAATCATCATCATCACCATTCCTTAGCCTTTTCAACCAATTCACTTTACAAAAGCTCTTACCAATAGCCATGTACAAAATACTAAGCCAACAACCAATCAATATCAATGATCCAACAACATACAATATGAATATCATCATTATAAGTCAGGTTATAAAAAATTCTATCATGATTTGTACATAATTCAATAGCCCAATACAATCTACACATGAATTCACTTAGATCAAGCCATGATCAATTCACCCACTTTAGAGCCAAAATTAGGAATTTAAGGAATACATGGGTTCATGGAGTTTTTTATCTTAAAATATTAAATTAACATCAATTACTTCACAAAACATTGATTTAAACCTTTTCATGCAAGAACACATGCTTAGAATTAAAAAAAAAAGAAAGTAATTTCTATGTTTTTGAACATCTTTGGAAAGACTTTGAAATTGGCTCCTTGAATGGAAGAAGAGTCAAGGATGAAATCACCACACATTAATTGAAGAAATCTTGCGAAATTAGGCTTGAAACCTTGGAGAGGATCTAATTAGAGAGAGAATATTAGAGAGAATGGATAGCTTATAATTTTTGGATTCTAATTGAGGGTTGGGGTTTTTATTAGGGTAATGGGTTTATAATAAACTAAAATCCATATATAATACACCCCCAAAATATCCAAAATACCCCTACATTAATTGGACCTTTTTAGACAAGTCAAACTTAACTTAAAATTTCGGAATTATCATCGGGTAACAAGTCCGCGTCGCGGAGTTATTCCCTCAAAATTTTTCAAAATAATTTTTGGGACAGTAGAATCCGCAACGTGGACCAAAAACTTGGCCCTTGGTGAATAATGTCCGTGACGTGGACTAGTTTAATCTATGCACAATTTGTTGCCGCCTTGGGCAGCTTGTTGGCCTAAGGTTGGGTCCTCCTCAAGGACCCTAGGGCGGTTCTTAGGGAACTGTAACCGGACATTTTAAACCCTAAAGATGGTCATTTATGTGTTAGGGTCATCCCGACTGATTATAGACTCCAAACAACACATAAAAACACATACAACATATAAGGACACACTAGCACACGCTCAAGACTAATTTCTGGACGTCTTGGTCGTCCTTGGACGTATTGACTTTCAAACTCTAAAAATGACTTCTAATGCTAATATTCATAATTTAAACACATAATTAACTCATTAAACCCTTGTGAGGCTATAGTAATCCTAGTTCAGTTTGAGGGTCGTTACAGGATGGAGAAATGATTTCCTATCCCTCTACAAACTTTATTAGTTAGAATTTCATTTTTATAAATAAGAGATATTTCATTTTCTAAAAATTTCTTCTTTTCCTTTTTTTCAATTGTAGAAATCTCATTTCCATTGTATTGAATATGTCACGACCCGGGCTACACCCTAGGAGTGACACAACGTACTTGACTCCAAAGGAGTCTCATACAAGCCCTTAACCATCATTACATAAGACATAAGAATAATGCGGAAAACTTAAAACTTTTACTATAAAAGTACAACTTTCATCATATATGAAAAATAGGAAGCTAGACTTGTCTCATTACACCATCTAAACATAAGAGCACGAAAGTTAGGACTCGCCCCTTACATCAATAGTAAGTCTTATCATAAGGAAATACAATATAGTCCTTAACAAGGAAAGTAAACTAGAACTAGAATAAATAACATCCCGTAGACAGAATTGAGGACTCACCAAAACTTGGAGGTAGAAACCCAAGTTTTCTTCAAGAGTGGACTAAGAGCACCTCAACGGCGTGAACATACACTCATAGGAGATGTAGAAGAAAATGAGTTAGTAAAAAGCACTAAGTATGTAAACATGCATAAAAATACTTAATTATGCTAAAAATACATTTTAGTGAAAATAAGGCATTTATTAAGTTGGAAAACCATTTATGCACATAAGGACATAATACAAGTCGTAATAGCATTCTCATACGATTTTTCATAACATAGTAGGACCATCACCTTATCAACCCTAAAAGCATACTTGTGCAATGCATAGTTTGCATCCCATAATACCAACTATACTAAGTATCCATTTATAATCACCTTAGTTACACATATCAACATGAGATCCCATCATAATCCACAATCATACATAAGTGAATAACCATGTTCATCACATATACATAAGGAGAATCATATCTTAACAACAACCCAATCAACGTATATCATACCATCATGTCTTACCATAGCATCATGGACCCACCTATACTCTCTTTCAAAGAATACTTATGCAATGTAAAAAAGTGAAGTCACATACCCCCACTCCTACGAAGTAGACTTATCAAGAAATCACAAGTTTGGTTCAAGTCATATGCATTATCTTATTACAGAGGGAGAATTACCTTAACCGACACAGACCATGAGAGCTACATGAAATCCGGTGACATATAACCCCACACCGATAGAAGGTGTTCTACTTGCCTAAGGTAGAACTAAACCTATATATCTATAATGTGGATCCACTAGCTAAGACCTATTTGGGTACATAGTTATGGGATAGAAAGATTGCTTCTAGAAACTCGACCGATTCAACTAGCGGGAGGTTTCCATCTCGTTAGATCATATGTAGAAGACCCGGCCTAAACTAACGGGAAGGTTATACCTCATTTGTCATATCCTCTCAGTGCTAAGTATTATTCTCCAACTTATACATAGTTAAGGTGAATTGTAATTTCATATGTGAAGGAGTACATTACCCTTCATTCAACCCAACTCATACATAGCTCATGGATTCAACATGGTGAGAACTACCTTTCACCTTATAATCAACATATAATCATCCAAGACAATTAATACATAGTCATGTCTAATAGTAAAGGAAACTAGCCTTTCAACAATACCATATCTCACACCTTAGTAATTGGATTTTCACCATTCAAGTGGAACATAAATTCATACATAAATACATAAAAGTAAGCACCTCCACCTTTCAAGTGGATCAAACCATTCATATATCAGAATCTTGGATAAGGATTACCTTCATGCATTGCCTTCAAGGCCATAATTCAAGATTCAACACTTACAATTTACCCTTCAAGGGTCATAGATCATATCTTGATATCACACTTAGAATTAATACTACAAGCATGGAATAAACAAGATTAATTACTAAATCCACATACATACTATCCCACATATTCATAATTCATAAAGAAACCCACCATAATTTTCATAAAGTTGGGGGCATGGGGAAAACACATGGGTTTGAGGGTAATTTAGAAATAAAATCCATTCATTATAATATAGGATAACCAACATAAGTAAAATGTTTTTGAGAACAACCCAAGGTTAGAATCAAAACCCTAATTTTGAACAAATTCCCATTTTCAAAAATAGTATAGGAAAGGCTTCATGGGGAAAGGAATCCCGTGAATGACTGTTTTCATACCTTGTTTGAAGCTTTACCACGAAATTGAGATGAAAATCTTGGAGCTTGAGCCCTTTTCTTGAAGCGTTTGGTGTTTTTCAATGGAGGAATTTGTAGAGAGGATTGGGTTTGGGAGAATATTTTGGGTTTTTGAGTTTGAGTCTTGTAAATGGATGAAAAAGACTTAAAATCCTATTTATATTTTACCCCTAAACTACCCAAAACACCCCCCATTAATTGGACTTAAAAGTAAAAGACTAAACTAACCTTCATTAAAAGAACCCGTCCAGGTTCACGAGCCACATGGAGCACCTCGACTCGTGGTGCTTGTCGTGAGGATTGAGGCAATAGCCTCTTCAAGCTTGCCAATTCCTACAAAAACTAAGTCAAGTTCACGATTCCCATTTCCCTCTTCAAGTTCACCACGGCCCGTTATGGTGCCAGTGGTGCTTTGGGCAATAGCTCCCCTAAATTCCCCATTTCTTACGAAAAAATAATGGAGTCTCATGCCCCACCTCACGTGTCGTGGAGTGGACCACGACCCGTGGTCCCCTCGTGAGGGTTGGGCCAGTGTCTAGGACACTTGGGCTCCTCTCTCTTGGCCAAGGCAACTCCATGAAGCCTTCCACTGACCGTGGTCTTGACCATGAGCCGTGGTGGTGGACGTGGAGCCTTGAGGCAGTAGCTCCAAGTTTGGGGCAGCCTTTACTTTTGGCCTTTGCTTGTTCCTTTTGCTTGGCACTCCTCTATTAGGCCTTGACTCCTAAACCCCCTAAAATGATTAGATGGTCTACTAACTTAGGGGAAATTATTTTTATTAAATTTATCCTTAAGTTCAGGCTCTAGTTCAACCTAACATTTTCCAGAGTTTTACAGAATACCGGGTGGGGGAAAAAGAATTTTAGTTTTGGAGTTGTGCTTTCAAGATTAGATGTTCTTGGTTTCAAGCTTAATGTTTAGGTTCATATATATATATATATATAAGGTTAGAGCTGGACACTTTGGGTTTTTCTCTATTCTTAACTTTTATTTTGCTAAATTATTTTTGAATGTTTGACAGTACTTACCCAAGAAAATGAACAAAGAGCTTCCTTTTGCTGGAGCCCCTGCAGTCCTTACTTATGGTGGAAAGAAGTGGAACTTGTTTTATGGTGGACCCAAAACTAAATACAAATTTAGTACTGGATGGAAAAATTTTGCGGATGATAACAATCTAAAAGAGGGGGATGGACTTGTGTTTGAACTCTCAGAGTGCAACTCTGACAAAATCGAATTCAAAATTCAGATTCTAAGAGAAGGCTTTCCAGCTGAATTGGTTCCTGAAGATGTGGAGGGTATAAACACTGACAACCCAATAATAATTGATTAAAAATTTATCATCTCTAGTAGAAATTTCAATTTTCAGGAAAAAAAAGCTTTATCAATTACATTAGTTTAAATTTCAAAAAATAACAACTTTATCAAATCCAATAGTTTCATGTCGGATGTATGCCTCATTTTATCAATACTGCTTTTTGGGTTATTTAGTCTAATAATGTTGATATTATTTATAAAATATGTATTACATTATTTTGCAATACATGTGAAGAGATAGTAATATATTAAATGCTAATATTCAATGCAATTAATTTTGAAATTTCTATTTTTCAAAAACCTGCGAATCTAAAATTTCCATGTTACGTTAACTAATTCAAACTTCAAATTTTAAGAAAGATTTGCATCTGACACTGAATGATTATGCCTAAGCAAGTGCCCATGATAAAAAATGATATCCTCACTATAGTCCGATGTGAATTTAAGCTTATGTGTTTTATCACATTATAGACATTGAATCATATCGTCATTTAATTTCTTAAATATCATTACATGAGACTTATTTTTGCTCGTCCTCAACTGGTAGGAAGTTTATCGATGTAAATATTGAAAATTCAATTTAATAAAATAAAACAATTGTGAAGTTCATAATTTATAGCGATTTAAGAGAGAAGTGAAGAAGGGGTAGCTAATTATATATTTTTAAAATGTAATTGGATGATAAAGAATACAGTGAGGGTTAGTTTTTAAATTTTTTTAAAAAGGAAAATAATGGGAAAAAAATTAAAATATGATCGATTGAGCCTTTTGGAGTGTTATCCAAACGTCCGGACAATTTGAAAATCAAGTTCTTATAAAACAAATTGACAGATAAATTAATTTGTCTAATCAGTTATAAGTTATAACTTAATGTAACACTATGAGATTGTATTGGTGCAGTCCATTGATAGTATCACTCAATCCATGTGGATCCCTAGTAAGTTATGCTCTATATGTATCACGGGCATTCACCTTAGTGGATTTGACATAGGCGTCGAGTCCGTCTAGAAAGCCTTTAAAATACGACATAGACGTCGAGTCCGTCTAGAAAGAAATTAAAATTCATTAGGTAAATGAAAAAATTAATACTCCAATTATTTTACTAAATATATTTGTTTACCGTCCAATCTCAAATTGTATGATTCTAGACTTTTTTGCTATAAAGCAAATTTTTCAAAAAGACTAAACACTTGTATAAAATCTTCACGAATTATGCACATTTTATTTACACCTTGATGAGATACTTAAGTCGCTCTCCTTGAATTTGGTGATCCTTATTAAATAAAAAATTTGTCCTTGTTCAAAAATCTCATTTATTAAAAATTCCTTATTAAAAAAATCTCTCCATCACAAACCAACCACAACCAATTTTTATTAACTATACTAGATAATTGAAGACCCGTTCACGGGCCCAATAGAATTAATTATCTTTACAATTTTATTTTATTTTTTACCTAAATTCATATATTATTTTATTTTAATTTCTAAAATCTTCTAGCATTTAAAAAAATTACAAAAATTCCCTATCAGATATATCTCTCCTCTGTCAGATACATCATTATCTCCTCTCGAATACATACATATCCTCTCTCGAATACATCTTCATCTCCTCTTGAATACATCTCTATAATTTCTTGGATACATATCTCTCCTCTCGGGTACATCCATATTCCCTCTCAAATATAGCTCTCTCTCCTCGGATTCATCTGTGACCTATGTGTCTGCAAGTTTACTGAATAGCAATGTATCATGACCGATGTATCCGCATGTCTGCTGATAAATCTAAATTTTTTTAATTCTAAGAATTGTAATTTGAAAAATAATAGCGATATAATGTAATTAACTCTTAAAACTATGAAAATTTATGTCATTTTAACTTTAATTTATGTGACTATTATTCTTTGTAGTCAATTTCAAAAGAATGATGTATTAATATATTTAATAACATTTTGACTTTAAAATATACATGTTATTCTTAGTAAGAAGATTTATAGTCATATGAACATCTATGGTTTGTTTTACACCATGAGTTTTAAAAGTGTTTTAAAAAAAAACTTCATTTTAAGTCAAATAAACATTACATAAATTGAAATGGAGTGAGTACAAACTTTAGTTAAGTTTTTTTTATCACTATTTTGTTGTTTAAAAAAAATTAAAAGGAAAATGCTAAACCTTTTTCACAATTATGTTTTATAGTTTTTGTTTATCAATATCTAGTCGATGATAATCAAAATTGTAATATAAATAAGGTAATAAAGTAACTTAATTCTGATTTTCAAGTATTGATATTAATTGAGAAAATATTTATTTATAAATTGTAAAGCATTCATAATCTAATATTTAATATGCTTCGTACTCTCGACGAATGATATTAATTTATCATGCTTCAAGATTGTAAGAAATAGAAAGTGCAATTCACTATTATATGAAGGTCAATCCGTAGTTTATATATTGTGAAAGTTTCCTAAGTGTATGATATATAATTCTATGACAAATTAATTTTTAATCTCATATATTTATACTATTTCAAAATTTATCCCGTTAATTCGTTATGTATTTTCTTAAACTACAATTATGCGGTCATTATTTACAATTCTTACATAATTAACTCTATATTCTTTTTTTTTTTATCTCTTTAGAATTGTGCTATTTTTGTTTTCTTATTTAAGTCACAATTTTTAAAGATAAAATAAATATTATTTTGGAGATAAAATAAGTTAAATAAAACTCTATGAATACTTATGTTTAAAAAATATTATATATAATTAAAACTGAAATTACATACATGGAAGATTGTAGGATTATACTAAATATGTTGTAGTAGTAATAAACATAGATGAACGATTTGAATTGTCAAGAGTATAAAAGTAAAAATATTTTTCACATTATTATTATAATCAAACAAATACAAATTATATTTTAAAAATAAAGTAAAATGAGTTTGTGGGCCACACATGAAACAACACCTTTTGTGACTCTTGAAAAGAATAATTGGATTCTTCTGAAAAACTTTTTGATAATTAATTATACAATTATAAATTTAGAACATTACCTATAATAATGTTTATAATTACAAAATTTTCATTGGTCGTCCTCATCATGGCTCTTTTATATAATAGAAATTTTTGTTTTCTTATTTAGGTCACAATTTTTAAAGATAAAATAAATATTATTTTGGAGATAATATAAGTTAAATAAAACTCTATGAATACTTATGTTTAAAAAAATATTATATATAATTAAAACTGAAATGCATACATGGAAGATTGTAGGATTATGTTGAGTTGTAGTAGTGATTAACGTAGATGAACGATTTGAATTGTCAAGAGTATAAAAGTAAAAATATTTTTTACATTATTATTATAATCAAACAATACAAATTAATTTTTAAAAACAAAGTAAAATGAGTTTGTGGGCCACACATGAAACAAAACTTTTTGTGACTCTTGAAAAGAAAAATTGGATTCTTCTAGAAAACTATTTTGATAATTAATTATACAATTATAAATTTAGAACTTTACCCATAATAATGTTTAATATTATAAAATTGCCATTGGGCATCCTCATCATTACTCTTCTATATAATAGAAATTTATTTAAAATATAAATAACTAAAAAAAATGGGCGAAAACAAGTGTAATTGCTTATTTTATTTCTAAAGGTAAAAAACGGAACTTCACAAAACCGTGCACACTTGATTATTATTATTATTATTATTATTATTATTATTATTATTATTATTATTATTATTATTACTATTACTATTATTATTATTATTAAAATCGTCCCTTTTACATCATGATCGCAATTGGTCATACCTTATTAGAATATTGAAATGAGATCCTCTATTTGATACTGAAGAAACTATACGTCAACAATTGTATGGATATCTTTTCTGATATTACCACCAAATTTCTTTGGAAGAGAGACCGTTTTGGGAGCAGTTATGGGTAAGTCGCTTCATGCAAACATGGCGACAAGGAATCAAATAAGACCAAGTTATTCAAAAGTGAAGGTAGAAGTGGATTCATTGGGGAAATTTCACAAATCCATATACATTGGCATGAAAAAGAGGAATGAAGAAATTTTGAAAAATGAATTCGGATAAAATATGATTATGTTCCAAAATATAGCAATACATACATGATATCAAGGAAATAATGAGGAACAATGCTATTGTTATGAATCAGGCCGATCCCAATAACTATACTAATAAGTATATCACAGGGATAGGTATTGGGACAAGTAGGCCCAATACAAGCAACAAGGTCAGGCCTTCACAAAGGATAATTTGAATTCACATTGAGGGTATCGTTAAATAAAACATGACATCATTATGAGAGGGGATCCTGAATTATGAGAAAGACAGTATCTACGTTTCTCATCCCCAATTCTGATTCTAAGCTTCTCATCTCCCTTCTATCCTCTATCAATTCTGTTGTTCTTAAGTTTAGTATTTCTACGATTCTGTTTGGGTTTTTGTTGTTTGCATTGTTTCATTCACTTTGTGGATTTGTAATTAAACTCTAGTCTTGTTAATATAGTTGAGAAGTTGGTTACTGTTACATTGGACTTGAGTTCATTACATTGGTGCTTTACGTACTCTTATAGCAGGGGTGGTATTAGATCATTTAGTTGTGCTGGTAGTCCAGCAGACTGGATTTCTAGGGCAGAACGATACTTCACTTTTCTGGGCTTCTCTGAAGAACACTGACTACCTCTTCCTTCCTTATATCTCAATGGTGAGGCGCTCGAGTGGTTCCGTTGGATGTTTTGCAATAAAAATTTTTTTATTGGGCCCAATTCAAGGAGAAGTTAGCCTTGCTATTTTCAAAACCAACGTATGCAAAGTCTCCTATGGTGTACGCTCAAATTTCCAATATTCTAGCTTTGCTTCAGATGATTGAGAACAAATGTTCAGTTACGTATAAGCAGGTTATAGTAGAAAATATGAGTATTAGTACTACTACAGTCTTTAGCGGAGAGATTGCTTCTCCTTTGGTCAAAGAAAACTCAAGCCCTGTGGATAATGTTGAGGGCCATCCGAATACTTTTATCAATGACCTTTCATGTCATGTAGACAATAAGTTCGATGAAATGTCTACAAAAGTTTTCACCAAAGAAGTGGAGGAAACTTCTTCTGCCTCTTGCTTCGTAGATGCTTTGGTACATGAACCTTCTGTGGTAACCAAGGATCTAGTGTTCACTGAAATGTCAAATACAATAGTGAACCCCAAATTTCATAATCCTAATGCTAGTGGCAATGATGAAGAGCACTCTGCACTTGTAGGTTTAAAGGTGTCCGGCACAAGCATCCACAGAAATGACAGTTTGCATCCTAGAGTAACCATCCAAGTGCTCGATGAAAGTTCGCACAACATTAAATTTTGGGAGATAAGGTCAACTGCATCTCAAGTTACACTACTAATTACTTTTGAGTCTCCAGAAGTTTTTAAGTCGAATGAACATCTCGAATGAGATGTGTCAACGAGGTATGTAAATGTTAACTCTCTTGGTAGTGGCTCACCTAGATGGAAAACTAATTTGGAGAGCTTCGAGGACTGGTATCATGCGGACTTTTTCATGGAACATGTGGGTAATGAAGATCCATTTCTCAATATCTTGATAAGTTTAATGCATTATGTGAAAGTACTTCCTAACACTGAAATTGGAAAATCCACCTGGAAGTACAATGGTCAACATATTTTGACTCAATTTCTATTGGTTCCTGCTGCTAATATCTTTCTGTATGGGATCCAAGAATATGTTTTGAGTTCATGGCTCTAACAGATTTTACAGACAACACAAAGGAAGTATTATTGTTGGGATGTACTGGCAATTTTTTCTTGTTGAGAATATGGAAATGCACAGGAACAACCAATTAAGATGCCAGCTGGAAAAAGTGGTTATAAGTAAATTTAGGATTAGCTAATTCGTTAATTAACAATAAACATGATTAGTTAGTGAGTTAGATATTTTATTTTCTAAGTCGGCTAGTTGTGTATAAATAGATAGTAGCAGCGTATTGTATAGTGTATGGATGAATAACAATTATACTCTCTTTTCACTGTGATTCTCTCTCTTATTTTCATTTCATCTTCATCTTATCAAGCTTAGTTTTACCATGGTATCAGAGCCATTAATGGCGGTTATAGCTTCTTAGATTGTTAGCTTCTTTTTCTCTGTAATTCCTTAATTTTGTGAGTTCATCATCAATGGTGACTGAAGGTGAATCATCAACTGATGCAACTGGATCGGAAAATGTCCAAATTCTGAGATCAACCTTCGATTCATTTGATCCTTTTCTTTTACAGAGTTAAGATATTCCAGGTGTAAATTTAGCTCATTGTGTTCTTACTTGGATGGAGAATTATACTCTCTGGAGTAAATCGATGCGAATTGCTTTGTTAGGGAAGAACAAAATTGGTTTCGTGGATGGCACCTGCAGGAAGGATATGTATGCAGGACAGATGGCTCATCAATGGGAGCGGGCAAATGCAGTTGTACTCTCATGGATCATGAGCTCGGTTTTAAAGGATCTGGTTAATGGCATTGTATATTCGTCCAATGTGCACAAAGTCTGGGTAGTTCTTAAGGACCGATTCGATAAGGTGAGTGCTACCAAAATCTGTCATATTTCCAGAGGAATAGCGACATTAGTTCAAGGTACTTCTACAATTTCGATTTACTATTCGAGATTGAGTGAACTTTGGGAGGAATATGAGTCTCTGGTTCCTCCTCATTCTTGTTCATGTGATAAATCTCGTGAATTCATTCAAAATCTGGAGCAGCAAAAGCTAATGCAATTCTTAGGAGATTTAAATGAGAATTACAGTCATTCAAGGAGTCAAATTTTGATGATGCCATCTATTCCATCAGCAAACCAAGCCTATTCATTGATTATCCATGAAGAGAGTCAAAGAGCTCATCTCAATATGGCTGCACAAATCCCATGTAATAGTACACATTATGAAGATGGTGAATCTTCTACTGTTGCAGCAGCTGCTGTAATGCGACATGATTCAAATCTAAAAAGGGAAGGAGTCATGGCTTCTCGATACGAAATTGGAGAATCGTCAGGATCAACCAATGTGAATAAAGGCTATAGAAACAACACTAACATGAGATTAAGGAGAAATGCTCATCTTCAATGTGATGTCTGTCATTTGAAGGGTCACACAAGGGAGAAGTGTTACAAATTGATTGGATATCCCCCAGACTTCAAATTCACCAGGAATAGAGAGAGAGATCAGAATGGTTTTAGAGGAGGAAATTATAATGGTTCTGGATATAGTCAAGGGAAAAATGGTTATAGATATGAGGGTTACAGTGCACACAATGCAAATATGGTTTCTTCTGATTTTGAGCAATCACAAAATGGGAGGAATCTGAACTGTAAGGATCAAGGATTCACAGTTGAATAATTTCAGAAACTACTCAATCTCATTGACAAGAAGGAAACAGCTGAGAATATAGCTACTATGTCAATTATGATTAACTATTTTTTAGCTGGTATTAAGACTAACTTCTGGATTGTTGACACAGGGGAATCAAACCACATGGTTTCTTCTCTGGATCTAATGTCATCTAGTCAAGCTCTTCCTGCTTCTGCACATAACCAAGTGTTTCTTCCAAATGGAAACATAGTCCAAATCACTCATAAAGGCACATGTACCCTAGACAAAGATCAAATACTAGTCCTTCATATACCAATGTTTAAATACAATCTACTTTCAGTATCCAAACTTACTAAAGATCTGCAATGTTTTGCAACCTTCTATCCTGATTTCTTTCTTTTCCAGGATCTTTACACTGGCAAGGTGAAGCGGATTGGTAAGGTCAAGGATGGTCTCTACATTCTATCCACAAAATCACCAACACCTGCCACTTCTAATAGTCCACACAATGCTCATGTTTGCTTCTTAACACAGTCTGCTAATGTCAAAAGCTCCATCTGGCATCAAAGGCTTGGACATGCACCAATTCCTATCCTCAATCAGATACAAACTATTCAACCTACATTAGATATATCTCAAATCTGTAATTGTCATATTTGTCATTTAGCTAGGCAAACTAGAAAACATTTTCCTACTAATAATGCTGTTTCTGTTCATGCTTTTCAATTAGTGCATATGGATGTATGAGGTCCTTTTAAACAAGACACCTATAATGGTAACAAATATTTTCTTACTCTTGTGGATGATTTCAGTCGAATGACTTGGGTTTTCTTGTTGAAATTCAAAAGTGATTGCTTACTTCATTTGAAAAATTTTATTCTTCTTGTTCAGAACCAGTTTGATACTACCATTAAGATCATTTGATCTGATAATTGTTTGGAATTCATTAACACTCAATGCAATACTTTGTTTAATTCTCTTGGTATTGTTCACCAAAGAACTTGTGTATATACCCCACAACAAAATGGGGTACCTGAGCGAAAACATAGACACCTTCTTGAGGTTGCTAGGGCATTACGATTTCAAGGTCACATTCCCCTTAAATTCTGGGGTGATTGTATACTCACAACCACTTACATTATCAACCGACTTCCTTCTAGAGTGCTGCATGGTGTTTCACCCTATGAAAAACGACATAAAATTGCTCCTAGTTTAGAACATATGAGGACATTAGGATGTCTTTGCTATGCTACTAAAACCAATCCATCTAACAAATTTTCCTCTGGAGCAATTCCTGCTATTTTTATGGGATACTCCTCCACACATAAGGGGTACAGACTATATAACCTTCAATCACATTTATTCTTTGTTAGCAGAGATGTCCATTTTAGAGAGCATATTTTTCCTTTCCAGCAATCCTCTATCATTCAACCTATCACTCAGTTATCTACCAATCAGTTTCCTGTTATGCCTCCCTATTTTTTTGATTCTGATTCTTCACACATTTCACCTGAGAATTCTTCTTCTATCACTCCTTCTCCTTCTCTTATTCCCATACCTCCTGTTGCACATGCTCCTACCATCTCTCCTACACCTATCCCAGCTTCCCCTAAGAGATTATCTAGAGCTACCAGACCTCCAATTTGGTTATCTGATTATGTTCATCCTCAAACTCATTCTAGGCCATCTTTCTCTTCTCACTCTATTAATAATGTTGTTCATTACTCTCATCTTGGTTCTAAATATCAAGCTTTCTTATCCAAGTTTTCCTCTTCCATTGAACCTCAAACTTATTCTGAAGCTATACTAGATGATAGATGGATCAAGGCTATGCAAACCGAAATTGATGCCTTAGTAGAAAACAAAACTTGGGAGGTGGTTGATTTACCAGCTGGAAAGTTTCCTATTGGGTGTAAATGGGTGTATAAGATAAAGTATTATGTTGATGGTTCCATTAAAAGGTTCAAAGCTCGTTTAGTGGCAAAAGGTTATACTCAACAAGAAGGTGTTGATTTTTATGACACCTTTTCTCCTGTTGCAAAGATGGTCACTGTTAGGTGTGCTCTTTCTCTAGCTGCGATGAGTAATTGGCATGTTTTTCAGATGGATGTGTTTAATGCTTTTCTTCAAGGTGACCTTCATGAAGAGGTGTACATGGTACTGCCTCAAGGTTTTGGCAGTAAGGGGGAGTCATCAAAGGTGTGCAGGTTAAAGAAATCATTGTATGGCCTTAAACAAGCATCTAGGCAATGGAACATAAAGCTTACTACTGCATTGATAAAATCTGGTTTTCAGCAAAGTAAACATTATTATTCCTTATTCACCAAGAAGGTTGATCAGAAAATTGTCATGATACTCATATATGTAGATGATTTATTGATTACTGGTAATGAAATACTGCTTATCAAAGAGTCACAGAACACCTTACAACAAAATTTCAAGATCAAAGATTTGGGGGAATTGAAGTACTTCTAGGGCATAGAGTTTCTGAGGTCCAATAAGGAAATACTCATGACACATAGAAAGTACACTTTGGAGTTAATTTCAAAATGGGGATTAGCAGGAGCCAAGCCTGCAATAACACCTTTGGAACAACATATGAAGTACACTACGACTGACTATGATAAATAGTTGAAGAAAGATAATGATGATCCACAACTGGTAGATAAATGTGCTTATCAGAGATTAGTGGGAAGGTTACTATATCTGGCAATGACTAGTCCTGACATCTCTTATGCAGTTCAAACTTTAAGTCAATTTATGCATGATCCAAAACAGTCTCATTTGGAAGGAGCACTCTATGTAGTAAGGTATCTTAAAGGAAATCCTGGTTTGGGAATTTTGCTGAGTAGTGACAAGAATGACACAATAAATGCCTTTTGTGACTCTGATTGGGCATCTTGTGCAGTAACAAGGAAGTCAGTAACTGGTTATTATGTGAAGCTGGGAAAATCCTTAGTATCTTGGAAGTCAAAGAAGCAAGAAATTGTATCAATAAGTGCAACAGAGGCTGAGTATAGAAGCATGGCTTCTGCAGTTTCAGAGATTATCTGGCTTGTAGGACTATTGAAAGAGATGAATACAGAAGTAAAAATAACAGTGAACTTGTTTTGTGAAAATAAAGCTGCTATACAGATTGCTGGGAATCCTATATTTCATGAAAGGACCAAACATATTAAGATAGATTGTCACTTTGTAAGAGAAAAGATACAAAAGGGGTTGATCAAGGCAATGCATATCTCTGGAACTGATCAAGAAGCTGATATTCTGACCAAAACTCTAGGAGGACAACAACATCACTACATATTAGACAAGTTGAGGTTGATTGATGTTTTTCAAGCCTCAACTTGAGGGGGAGTGTTCATAATATGGAAATGCAAAGGAACAACCAATTAAGATGCCAGCTGGAAAAAGTGTTTATAACTAACTTTAGGATTAGCTAATTCGTTAATTAAAAATAAACAGGATTAGTTAGTGAGTTATATATCTTAATTTCTAAGTCGGCTAGTTGTGTATAAATAGATCGTAGCAGTGTATTGTATAGTGTATGGATGAATAATAATTTTACTCTCTTTTCACTGTGATTCTCTCTCTTATTTTCATTTCATCTTCATCCTATCAAGCTTAGTTTTAACATTTCTTAAATACAGATTCACACTCAATGAGTAGAGTGTGGGATCCCGGACAACCATGGTGTGTGCATTCCTACGTGTGTAATGGGTCATGTGTTATCTATAGCTACATTGCAATCGCCTGTCCATCAATCACAGATAAACTAATCCTCGATACATATTATGTGGTAAACCTTGACGTTTTGATGGCCAGCTTCGAGCGAACATCAGTTTGGCAACACGATGTCAACATTAATCTTGACTGCAAAATTAAGATCTGCCACGTGGTGGTTGTTCAAAAGAATCTTCTTGCACTGCTTAGTTCTACTATAGGGATTCAGAACTATGTTGCTCGTTTTTATGTGCTCCAAATTGAGTTACTGGCCCTCTGAAAATATCGGGAAGAGATAGTATTGAGCAGTTAGTGATCTCCAAGTCTGTCCGTGACTGGTCCTTCATGATTTGTTTAAATAGACTTATCCATAGTTTGTTTATTGGAAGACATCTTGGGTTTATTTCTATTTGTTATTAATGGTGCTGATGCGGTATTACATGATTTTGATTATGTGAAGGTGGACGATATTGGGGGATTGATTTCTCCATTGGGGGAAATATAGTGCTTTATCACTATATTTCCTTTTGCTCATTGGGTTACTTCGTGGAAAGTGTCAGTTTTCTGCTGAATGTCTCTCAAAGTGAGAGTCTTTTCATTATATAGAGAGAATAAAGATTACACATCCCTAAAGATCCGTCATTTCTATCCCTAAAGATCAGCTATTCTATCTCTACAAATCTGCTATTCAATCCCTCCAAATCCGCTATTCTATCACAATATTTATTCCTTTGATTCTACAACAAATCTATATGATCATGCTAATTTATATCACTATCTAATTACATTAATATATACAATTATTTAGATTTTTATCATGCTAACATCCCCCCTCAAATTGATGCCGGTGGATCAAGAAGCATCAATTTGCCTACTAGAAACTGATGGCGTTGTCGTGCCATAGATTTTGTAAACGCATCAGCTATTTGAAGATCACTAGATACATGTGGAAGAGTAATGACTCCTTTATCTACAGCTTCTCGTATATAATGACAATCTACTTTGATATGTTTGGTCCTCTCATGAAAAACTGGATTAGTAGCAATCTGAATAGCACTTGTATTATCAGCATGGAGAGGAGTAGGATGAGATTGAGGAAATCCAATCTCAGCAAGTAATCCACGAAGCCATACAACCTCAGAGCAAACAGTAGACATGGATCGATATTCAGCCTCTGTTGAAGATTTTGACACACAATCTTGCTTTTTACTCTTACAAGATATCAATGACTCTCCAAGAAACATGCACCAACCAGTGACTGAACGACGAGTATCAGGATATCCCGCCCAGTCAGAATCACTAAAATTATTAAGACGAATAGGAGAACGACTTGGAAAGAATAATCCACGAGTAGATGTTCCTAGAAGATATCGAATGATGCGATGAACAGCCACCAAGTGGAGATGACGGGGAGCTTGCATAAACTGACTAACTTGTTGAACTGCAAAAGAGATATCAGGCCGAGTAATAGTAAGGTAATTTAGACTCCCAACTAATTGTCGAAACATAGTTGGATCAGGAAGAATATCGCCTTCCTCACGACGATACTTCATTCAATTCCAATGGAGTATCTACGGAGGAGGAATCTTGAAGACCAGCCAAAGAAATCAAATCCTGAGCATATTTGTGTTGGTTTAGAAACACACCTGAAGCAACATTATGAACTTCCAAACCCAAAAAATATGTAAGAGTACCAAGATCTTTCATATGAAAAGAATCTTTAAGTTGTTGTTGGAGGCTAGTGATTAGTGAAGAATCGGTTCCTGTGATAATAATGTCATCTACATACACCAAAAGAAGAACACAACCTGCAGATGTTTTTCGAAGAAACAAAGATGAGTCATATTTGCTCTGCTCAAAAGAAAATTGTAGCAAAGTAGATCGGAACTTATCAAACCAAGCTCTTGGAGCTTGTTTTAATCCATACAAAGACCGCTTCAACTTGCATACATCTTATGTAGGTGATAAGAACAAACCAGGCGGAGGTTTCATATAAATATCTTCTTTGAGATCACCATGGAGAAAAGCATTTTTGACATCCATTTGATAAAGAGACCAGTTTTGTGAAGCAGTAATGGCAATAATAGTTCGTACCGTAGTCATTTTTGCTAGGGTGCAAAAGTCTCCTCATAGTTCACCCCATACTCTTGTCTGTTACCAAGAACAACCAATCGAGCTTTGTATCGATCAAGAGTTCCATCAGAATGGAGTTTGACCGAATAAACCCATTTACATCCAATAGGGCGAACATTTGAAGGACATGAAACAATGTCCCATGTGTCATTTTCTTTAAGAGCCAAAAGTTCTTCCTCCATTGTTTCTGCTAACAGTCATGCTTGGTAGCTTGTGAGTAACAAGTTGGAACAGAAATGTTAGATAAAGTAGAGGAAAATCCATACCAATTGGGAGTACGCGATACTCTGGTAGAGCGCCTAGTAGGCTCAAGAGGACCAGATCTTGAAGAATTCTCATATTCTAGTTGTGGTACAGTTTCAGGCGGCGGATCAGTGTCGGGATAGGATAAAGTTGGCCGACGTCGTTCATACACAAATCCAGGTTTGAACCTCTTAAAATAAGATGATAAATCTTCAAAAGTAGGAAGAACAGGAGCAGCAGAAGATGAATCGACAATCATAGGAAAGAAATACTGATTCTCAAAGAAAACAACATTTCTAGAAATACGAAATTTGTGAGAACATGGATCATAGCAAATAAAACCTTTTTGTGAAGTACTATAACCCATAAAAGCACATTTAGTAGATTGTAAAGAAAGTTTATTGCTCTGCGAAGGAGGCAAATGCACAAAACAAGCACAACCAAATGTATGAAACTCACTATAGTTAGGATTTTGGTGATAAAGACGAAAATATGGAGACTCAAGATTTAGCACTTTAGATGGCAATCTATTAATTAAATAGACAGCAGTAGACAAAGCTTCCACCCAATATTTAGATGGTACAGAGGACTCAATCAACAAAGTACGAGTGACATCTAAAAGATGGCGATTTTTACGTTCAGCAACTCCATTTTGTTGTGGTGTATATGGACAAGAGCGTTGTGATACAATTCCTTTGTCAAGTAAGAATTTTTTGAATTCATAAGACATATATTCTCCACCAGAATCAGAACTTAATAATTTGATGCACGTAGAAAATTGAGTCTCAATGTAAGCCAAAAATGTCTTGAACATGGAAAATACCTCAGATTTGGATCGAAGAAAATACACCCACGTAAACCGACTATAATCATCTATGAATGTCACAAAGTATTTGAAATGAGCATGAGAAATAATTGGTGAAATGCCCCAAATATCACTATGAATGACATCAAAACACTTAGTAGCACGACTACCAAAATTAGGAAAAGGAAGAGTTTTACTTTTGCCTAATTTACAAGTAGAACAATCAATGGAAGCAATTAAAAATTGATTTTTATTTCCCAATAATCCAGACTTTGATAAATGAGACAACACAATAGAATTTGGATGTCCTAGACGCTTATGCCAAATCTAAGTCTTACTAGAAGTAGAAGTACAAGCAAAAGATAGAACAGGAGGAATGGAAAAGTGTATGGGAAACAATCGTCCAACTTTAGGCCCCTTCGCGATTATCGTCCCCGACACCTGATCCTGCACAAGACAACCATTACGAGAAAAATTCACATCACAATTGTTATCTACCAATTGTCCAACTGAAATAAGACTAGCTGAGAGCTTTGGTGAAACAAAAACATTCTTGAAAGTCTGAGTAATATCCCAAACCTTGGTAATGGGTAAATTACTACCATTGGCAATCTGTATTTGTGATGGACCTTGATACTTATGAACATTTTTTAGGATGCTCGTTGAGTTGGTCATATGATTGGAAGAACCTGAATTAACAATCCAAAAATTAGAGGTAACATCATTACCTTGTAATCCCAATGCTGAAAAGGCTGAGACGATCATCTGTTGAACCATTTCAGGAGTAAGAACTTGTCCTGAAGATGAGTTATCGATAGTGGAACCATTTATCCCAGCTTGAAAAGCGTTGACCCTACGATTTTGAGGGCGTGTGGGACACTCTTTGATAATATGTCCTTGTTGTTTACAATAATTACAGAACTTCTTGCTACAATTGCTAGCAATATGCCCATATTCCTTGCAACTGTAGCATTGAGTTCTACTCATATCCCTGCCCTTTCCTTTACCTTGAGCAGCAAATGCAACAGTGACATCATTTTCCTTCTTGAAAGCATTTTGTGTGACAAGACGTTGCTCCTCACGAAGTAATTCCCTAAATCAAACATCCAAAGAGGGAGACGGGTCATGATTCATCAAGTTAGAGCGAACACTCTCAAAGTCAGAGCGTAATTTCATCAAAAAATGGTCTCTCTTGCTTTGCTCATGAACTCCGTGAATCACTGATAGAGATTCAGTAGGTATCTTGGCATAGACAATATCCGTAAATTCAGCCCATAAGTTCTGAAATCCAGAAAAATATTCCTGAACAGAAAGACCTTCTTGAGAGTAATTAGCAATTTCATACTTTAGCTGAAAGCGTCTTGCGCTATTATCTTGGTTGTAAACCTTTTGTAAGTAATCCCACATGGCCTTGGCTGTCTTACATAGCCTGAGATTAAGAACAATAAGAGGGTCAATTGACCCTAGAATCCATGTCATCACCCGTGCATCTTTAATCTTCCATTCACGTAGCTTTGTTGTATCAGTAGGAGCAGGATCGCTTCCATCTATATGGCCCCATAGTTCTTTGCCGGTGCAAATTACTGGAACTGAAACTCCCAAGAAGAATAATTTTTTCCAGTGAAACGAACACTGAAAGATTCAAAGTGATGTGAATTCATGCTTTTAAGTAGCTATGAAAACTACAAAGACTCACGAAAGCAACTAGAATGACCAAGAGCAAAAGTCCTAGGTGGTAGGACTGATTGTTGATAAACAATCAACAAAAAAACCAAGATGTTCAAAAAAAATTAGAAGGAACCACAGAGACTCTATGAAACAAGACAGCCAAAAGAAGGCTCTGATACCATGTCAGTTTTCTGCTGAATGTCTCTCAAAGTGAGAGTCTTTCCATTATATAGAGAAAATAAATATTACACATCCCTAAAGATCCGTCATTTCTATCCGTAAAGATCAGCTATTCTATCTCTACAAATCTGCTATTCAATCCCTCCAAATCCGCTATTCTATCACAATATTCATTCCTTTGATTCTACAACAAATCTATATGATCATGCTAATTTATATCACTATCTAATTACATTAATATATACAATTATTTAGATTTTTATCATGCTAACAGAAAGATCAACTAGAATTGTTCATTTAGAGAAATGGTTTTCTGGGCAAATGCTTAAGGACAATTTGCAAATGCCTAGGCATAACAATATGACATGGATAAGAAATTCTGGACTGCCAGAAGGGAAGTATGTTGCTTTAACTATGCTTAAAATTTTGGTGGAGGGCTGCCAAAATGTTGGAGATGAACTACACCTTAGTTTTCCTCTAACTTGTGTTCTCTCTATGTTAAGTTGGATTGTGAGGGAGTATCATGCATATTATGAGGTTGTTGAAGAACTAAATCATGTCAATGATGGTGTCATTGCAGCCTTTATTATGATTTTTATTCCACGGATATTGTGGTCTATGGGACAGTTAGAGAAACTACAAGTTTTTTCTTATCACAGCCATGTCCAATGTGCAGTGATCTATGCTGCCACACTAAACAAAGCTTGGTATGAAGCTCTTGATTTTGCTCACAAGGGACTTTTTGGTGTTTGTCATCAAATGCACTTCATCCATCTTGAAGTGAATGTAACTACACCTAGATTAGCAGTGCTGTTGTTGGCAAGAATCATTGAGTATTGTTATGAATTGGCCCTAGCCCAATAACTATACTAACAAGTATATCACAGGGATAGGTATTGGGACAAGTAGGCCCAATACAAGCTACAAGACCTTCACAAAGGATAATTTGGGATCCAGAATGAGGGTATTGTTAAATAGAACATGGCATCATTATGAGAGGGGATCGTGAATTATGGGAGAGACAGTTTCTACGTTTCTCATCACCAATTATGAGTCTAAGCTTCTAATCTCCCTTCTACCTTCTATCAATTCCCTAGTTCTTACGTTTAGTATTTCTACGATTCTTTTTGGGTTTTTGTTGTATGCATTGTTGCATTTACTTTGTGGATTTTTAATTGAACTCTAGTCTTGTTAATATAGTTGAGAAGTTTGTTACTGTTACATTGGACTTGAGTTCGTTACAGCTATGCAAAATATCCTGAACTATACCCAAAGAAGGAGACTATTGACAAATTAGTGGAAAATAGCAATGAGGAGGAAAGAAAATCTAATAAGATAGGAAACGACAAACAGAAAGCGAATAAGACTCAAAAAAAAAGACTGAGTTACGAGACAAAAGAAAGAACACAGAAGAATTTCAGCATGAACAACAGAGTATGTCTCATTACATCAATGCTTTGAAGAGGTTGGAATTATGAGAACAAATTGAACAGCCTAGGGTGTTGAAACCCAATTTTGATCCTCCACAATATAAATTAATGATCAAGCTTTTTCAATTTCAATAATTTAAAATAACTAATTTTAGAAAATTTCATTAAAAATACAATAGTTTGCAAGTTTTTTAAATAGTTTTTTCACTTTTTATAATTTTTACTTAATTATGTCTATAACTTGTATATTTTATGAATATTTAAAAATCATCTCAAAATATTTATTTTTCTATTTAATTAGTTTAGTTAAAGTTATGGTTATTGTTTTGAAGCATTTAAGAGCGAGAAGGTAGAAAAAGAAAACAGAGGAAAGGGGGGACATAAGAAAGAATATACATACAAAATTTTGTAGAAAATAGTTTAAGAGGCTACAGAGGTTTAGGGTTTAATTTGAGCTAATTTGTGGACTTGGAAAGATCTCATCTTGCTCGTCGTCCCAGTCACTGCTCGGAAAAAGGTAATATCCCTTTACCTTTATTAAATTCATATTCATTTCGTGTTTCTTTTGTTTGAAGTCTTAGATTTTGATTATATTGTTGTTGTTCGCTTTCAAATCATTTCCTTAATGGTGATACCGAGTTGTCGTTTTAGCATTTGAATATAGCTAAGTGTTACTTCTCCTACTGATAAAATATGTTGTTGCGTTGTTGATCTAGTTTAAGCTATGTTTCGATCAAAATCTTCTCCAAGTTTTGTCATAGTTTTAGAATATATCTGGTTCAGTAGCATGCTCTAATACTTTCCAGTTGTGTTTAATCATATTATTGCTTGATTTTTGTAAATCTCAAACAATATTTGTTTAATTTCCTTGAAGATCAAGTTTGTATGAATCAAATAGATTGATGATTAGTATAAAGCCCCACCTCTCGAAAATAGTTGTATTTGTTTGTTCTTACAAGCTGCCAAATATTTAATTATTGACATATTGATTTTCTACTTTAGATTGCCGTTTTTTATCTCATGAGATTGTTGTTATTTGTTTGCTTACTTATTAGCTTATGATTGATAATGTGTGTATGGTTTATGTCTACTAATTGTATGAGTTAATACTACGTGTATGCCTTATTAATTGTCAAATGTTTTCTTATCATATACTAATTTGTATTCCTCTATTTGCTTTGTTGTAAAACGCCATGAGAGTCTAGTTGGACTCAAAATCTCCTTATTTGCATGCCAAGGGGCCATAGAGGCTCTAAACTCTCCCCTTAAGTCAATTCTTTGGTCAATTAAAGAGAAATGGAAGCCGATATACAAATTTGGAGTTTGATGTACAGGTCTTGGAAGCAAAACAAAATGCAGGAAATCAAGGAGATACATATTGTATACATTGAAAAAAACATGCAGTATACACTGATATACGGTAATTATATACAGCGGATACATGGCGAAATGGATCAGGCCCAAAAAAAAGTCCAGCAGCAGTCATAAAAGATTGAATTACTTAGATTATGATATATTGAATAAAATTGGGTGCCCAACAACTTGAAATTTGGGTCAAAAAGAGACGAGCATTTTTAAAGGATTGAACAGAATATTTGTAAAATTCTTTTGGGGTAACACAGGAACTCTAAAAGGGAAGCATTGGGTAGCTTGGGAGGACATATATTACCCTAAAAATAAAAGAGGAAATGGATTTAGACCACTGCATGATATTTATAGTGTTCTTTTTGCAAAGCTATGGTGGAATTTCAGAACTCTGACTACCTCACTTTGGAGTAGATACATGGAAAATAAATATTGCAAAAAACTTCAGCCTACAATCGTCAGCAACTCATGTTTGGAGAAAAATGGTTGCAACAAGGGAAGAAGTATAATATGATATGTGGTGGCAACATAAGTTGAAATTCAAGCTTCTGGTTTGACAATTGAACAAAGCAACGAGCTCTATATTTCACAGAAAGGGAGATGGCATGAGAAAACGAAATTGAATTGAATGAATTTGTAATAAACGGAGAATGAAATGTTAATAAGCTCCTGGAATGTGTATCACCTTAAATGACTGCACATATTATCGATGATATCGAACATGGCTCAAAGTGGAGGATATTGACAAGGCATAGTGGATGGAAAATTCAAAAGGGATCTTTACTATGAAGTCAACATATCATATTATGAGAAGTTGTAGAGCTAATTTGGAGTGAGTGAATTATTTAAGGTTAAAAGGTCTTCCTTTTAAAATTGCTTTCTTTCTTCGGAGGGTTTGGAGGAAAAGAATTGTTACTAATTACAATCTTTAAAGAATGAGGATGTAAATAGTCTCCAAATACTATTTTTGTGTAAAGGGACAAATGGAGACAACGACACATTTGTTTCTAATAGCCCCCATAGCCCAAAAGATATCGAGGAAGTATGCTTCATGTGCAAGGTTTGATATTGAAGGGATGCATCTACATATGATTATCAAATGGTGGAAACTAAAAGAAATACAAAGATTTAACATATTTTAGCGGTGATCCCTGTTATTATTATGTGGGAGCTATATAATAAGAGAAGGAACACAAGAAGGCATATAAAGGAATCTTCATATAATAAGATGTACTATCAATGCGAATTTATTGTTCACCATCTTATTAAGGTGAAGTTCCATTCGATGAGAAATATTTCACATCACTGGAAAGGTTTGTTTGACATGCTTAGAGATAACCTCACTTCATGAGGAGGATAACTTTCATTAGTTTGGTTGACATCCAATTTTGATTTTTGGGAAACTTACAAATACACAAAACTTAAGATAACATAATATAAAATTTTCTACCATTTAAATTTATTACAAAATCTTCTTTCTTTTTTTCTTTTCTCTCTCTTCACCTCCGTATACATCCTTTTCATTCTCCATACACAACGCTTAAATCCCCCAAAGTCACGGCTACAATTTCCCAATGTATCAGTCCTTTCTTCTACTCAACAATTTTGAATTACAACTGTGTTATTCTAGAACTTATCATCAGTTTCAATTCCAAAAAAAAGTAGAGGAATTTATTCATCATCTATTGCGTTTTCAATATATCAGAATTTTGAATTTAAGTAGTTTCAATTTACTGATTTAATGTATCCGCGAGCAATGAAGATATTGTTTCTCGTCAGGTTGTTAAAAATATATCCAAACACCGCAAGGATCCTTTAATGGGGGGGGGGGGGAGTGGGAGTGGAGGGTGTTACTACACAACCTTCTCTACCTAAGATTTAATTTTTAATGCATCTGTTTGATATTTATGTATTTACATATGTATCGTGTTTATGTTTCAACTATCTGATACATTACAACTTTGTTGAGTACAATGTATCGAATACAAATTTTATTGTTGATACATAACCCCAGTCATTTTAAACATAAATCCATATTAATCATGTTCATAAATATGTATCTAATATATAAATATGAAAAGATTCGAGGGTGTTACTACACGACCTTCTCTACCCAATGTTCAAATTTCTAATGTATTTGGTTGATATTTATGTATTTAATTATTATCATCTTTATGTTTCAACCATCAAGTACATTACAAGTTTCATATGTTCTATGTATCGTGTACAAATCTTATTGTTGATACACTACTCCAATTATTTCAAGCATAAATCGGTATTAATCATGTTCATGATTATGTCTAATATATAAATATGAAAAATTTAATTATATTTTAGGAACCGATACATATACCCACTACTATTATTTATCTAAAAGGGTTATGTATCGGGCTATGTATATGAAAAGGAAATATTGTCTCCAACAACGATTTCATCATTATTGAATGATTTGCTTGAACTATTTTGAAATTTTGAATTTGTTACGAGTTATGAGGGATTTATTAGCCGTGATTTAAATGTGATTGGGTGAATTATGAGAGGATTAATTAAAAGTTACTAGCAATTAAAAGTTAATTCTGTTATATAATTTTTACTAAATGTATATTCTTCCTGAAGTTTATTTCCCGTTAACATCCCTCTACCAATAAATTCACCCACACAAATTAGGGCAAACCTCTTTTCCTCATCCTCCAAATTCACCCATACGAATTAGGGCAAACCTCTCTTCCTCATAGTCCATGGTGCAAACTCATCTCTCTCGTCCTTCCCAGGTAATCTATGTACTCTCCTTGTCTTTGTTCCTGCTCTCTCACTAGGTATTCTTTTTTTGATTTTGTAAAATCTATCTCTCTTTTGTTTCCTCTCCCCTTATTGAATTGATGTAGGTTCATGCACTCTCTCTTCGCCTTTTTCATCGACCGATTTGTTTAATCACATATGTATGAGGATGTGTAATGATACATGCGTTATTGATTTCTTATTAATTCAGTTTTTCTGTGAAAAATTATTTTTTCCATCAGTTAAATAGGACAATTTTGAGTATGTGTAATATTATGAATTGCTATAGAGATGATATCATATAGACCCTCGGCTCAAAATAGATGTTTCTGAAGCAGAACTGTTAAAAATATATGTCAACAAAAGAGCAAGAGATAAAGCAGGGAAGCAACAACGAGTAATATACATTAAAAATAAGAGGACACACGACTACTTAATAATACTACTGAAGTAAGGAATAGAGATTAAACATATATATATTTGTTGTCATTCTCCTAAATTAGCAAAAGAGAATCTCAAGAACTATTGAGAATCCTCAATTACAATATAAAAATATGAGTATTATATAACTTTAAGCTCAAGATTACACACTAAGATGGGAAAGAGGCAATTGAGAAAACTTATCCAACGAAAAGATTCTGAATACTCATATCTCATAAGTAGGTTGTCAGGTAATTTGAGAATCCTTATTCTAGTATCACCAGATCAAGTACAAACCAAGCGCTAACTATGATAGCTTGAATAAAACCTCTCAAGTAGAGAATCTTCTTAGAAGATATTTAAGAAACCACATTCCCATCAACTTTTTGAACAAAAGTAAACAATTTCTTGTATTTTTGTATTTAAAAAAAAGGTAGATACATCACTGACTTTTATATAAATAACACAACAATACACATACTTGAAAAAGTCAAATTAGTTGAAAATCGAGAAAGAAGATAAACCTTTCTTACAAGGCTATTGTAGGTCTCCCAACTACTGCACTAAGAAAAGTGAGTTTTGCACCTCACGGACCAGCCATGTGAAATTTGTTAGTGGATGGTCATGAGGACTATGCTACCACTTCTACTTACATATTTCACTTTTTAAACAATGTTAAAAACACTTGACAATGAAGATTAGATATTGGGATTCATATTAGGTGTACTGCAACATTTGAAAGATTATACATCTTTACATGAGTTTAACGTCTTTACTTGAGTATTTAAAAAGCTCATAAACAGATCTTGGCTAATTATGAACCTGAAAAATCATTCAAAATCAATAGAATACAAAATTTTAGATTCCATCTCTGACAAACATATTATTAAATATATTAGGTGCATTATCCGCCTCAAATTAGTTGTTAATCCACACAAAATCATCAAAAAGGCATAATGCATGTCGAAAACAGGAACAACTGTTAATGCATATAAAATATCTATTAGACATATTGTTATCAAAGAATCCCAGGAAAATTACCTTCGAAAGAGGAAGAGGTGCACAAAGGACGTGAACTTATTGCTTCTAGAACTTATAGAGAAATTTATCAGTTTCTGGAATGATTAAAAGATGGAGTAAACTTAAAATTACGATTTTGCCCTTGTTCGTCCTCTAAACTCCCATTTCTCTAAATATGAGTAATAAAGAAAGAACATTTAAACAAATTCTTATCATGCAAATATAATACATCAATAAATTACTTAAAACAAAAATATGATAAATAATATTACAGCGTAGCAAAAAAATATAATTATGAGACAAGTGAAGAATAGATAAAAATGTAGATTGGTTGTTGGAATGACTGTGGTATTATATGAGTCAGAACTAAGAACAAAAAAGTAGTATTTATATGTCGGTGTATTTTCCAAACAGAAATGAAAATAATTTCATTTTTTTATAAACAGAGTGAAACACAATTAGTGGTAGTTAAGATTAAGCAAATGCAAAAAAAACGTAACGTAGATTGATTTGAAGAATTAATGATTAAAAAAATGTAATTAATAAACATTTAAAGATTTGCTAATACATCAAATAATAAATGGAAAGTAATTGAAAAAATGTCAAAATTTGAGGGAAAAAAAATAAATGTCATTCTTGGGTTTAGAAGCATGCTACATTACCTCCTCTACATTTAGCTTTATTATATATATATATATATATATATATATATATATAGATTTTATGTGATATATACGGGTTTCGATTGATGAAAAAGTAGATTTTTAGATCACAATTTTTTTTATACTTACAATGTGTGATATTTTCCTTTTACCGGCGATTCTTATGAATACTACTTCAAAAGTTTTAGGAGATATTAAATTATAATTGCATTGATATACAATCAATTCGCATAGCTTAGAAACTTCAAAAGTAGATATAAACCCCACATTATTTATGCTAAAAGCTTCAAAAAAGCAGAAAAATTATCCCACATTATTTCTGTTAAACATGAAAAACAATCTTGAAAGATAGTTATGTAATTTGATTTTGTAATTCTTAAGTCAAATCAATTTCGAATGCACTACCTCTTTTTGAAACGAAGTATCATATTATATAAACTAGTAAATAGGACTAATTGTTTAACTTAAAAGAATACTTTTGATATATTTTTTAAAAACACTGAAACCCTAACGCCACCCCCAAAATCTTAAATTATCCCCTTTTGAAAGTCCAAAGGTTTTTATGTACTCTCGATAAACTTAATCAAATCAGAACAAGATCTCCATTTATCTGATCATTCCGCAATGGAGGTACATCCCAATCACTCTTAACAAATGTATATGTTTCTACTTCTCTTTCTCTGAAACCCCCATTGTTGATTATAATACTTATCCTCTCTTTTCATTATTAATTTTTTAGGGTGGATCGTCTTCGGAACAAGTTTCAAACCAAAAAGGTGAATTCATCATGAATGAAAGCACTGGAAGTACAGAAATCAACAATGATGAAATTTTGCCACTTTCTGATAAACCCTATGTTGGCATGGTTCTTACTAAGAGCAGTGTCAAGCCCATCTACAGTTTGGTAACTCTTATTTCCTCCCTCCTATTTCTATATAAAACTCCCTCTTTTTGTTAGTATTTATTCACAAACTATTCTTTGTAGTGGTGACTCTCATCCTTAACTAGAGGTTTTGTTGTGATACAAAATCATCTTTGTTAGGACGCTTCATAAACTAGTGTTGGATTTTTTGGGGTGGATATGAATTTAGTGGGACTATGGGTATTGCATGTGTAACGACTCGAGAGTATACGCTAGAAGTAAGAGCACCCTTAAGTCGCCACACGGCATCCTCGACCTATCAGAGATCTTATACAATCCCTTAGACATCGTTCATCGCATCTATATATGAAAAGTAGTGCAGAATTAAATCTTTTCACAAAAATAGTTCAAATATTTATTGAATCATAAGAAAGAACTAAGTCTCGTCGTGGACATCTTAGACACATAAAATATCTTGGGGTAACAGCCCTTACATCAATTTGAAAAGTAACTATAGTCTATTACAAAGTCTTTTGAAAGGAAACTAAAACATAATTATGTCCTCGAATCATATGAGGACATATCAAGTCTTCTTGAGAGAATGTTATTCTCAAGCTTTGCTTCTAAGAGATTCCTCACTTGCCACCTACAGTTGTAGAAATAGAACAACATATGGAATTAGCACATTGAATGCACTAAGTAAGGTGAACATGCAAAAAAACCATGTTAAAAAAGGGCATTTACTTTATAACATACTTTTCATGCTATTTTGATAAAAACCTCATAAAATAAGTATAAGAACCACCTTCAAGTAACTCATAAGAGACAACCATAATCATACACATAAGCATTTAAACCTCCTATCAAGAGTTATGCTAAGACCCACCTAAATAAAATATGAAGAGACCGCCCATACAATCCCTTCACTCCCACCTAAGTGATTATCTAGACTAAGATTATTCCCTTTTCATCATTTAGACTTCCCACCTAAGGTTACTCTAAGACTCACCTATGTAAGACTTGAAGGCACCGCTCATACACCCTCTTCAAGTCTACCTAAGGAATCTTCAAAGCTACCCAAGTAAGACCCTTTCTATTCAACATGCATTAACTAAGTCAACCATATTCATTAAGACATTTAAGAGACAATCAACCAATTAGGGGACTTCACATAATAATCTTGGAAAAGACCTAGGGAACCCATTCTAGCATATTCAAAGCCTAGTTGTGCCATGTGTAGATAGCATCCGATTCTACTACCTACACATTGTGGAACCTATCCAATAACTAGAGTGTACATCCCATATGATGAGAATAGGCACTAACTGACATAGATACTAGCTAGGTATGGAATCTGAAGTTACCCTACTCCGAGGAGGGTGTTCTACTTGCCAAGGGTAGAACTAGGACACATCCCATGTTGGCACATGGTTAAGGAATATCAAGGGTTTCTTTGTACTCTAGTATCATCTTAAGTAGAGCTACTACCACAAGTATATTCACTCGGTGCTTTGCCTTTATTCTCATAGATTAATCATTCACTAGGTGTATTAGAGTAGGTACTATTACTATGCCTTAAAAACTCTTAACACTTTTTCTTTACAAGGATGGGTCCACTAGGCTGCCAACCAAGGACTATTAGGATAGGTATTATGACTTCCTTAGAGATGGTTTTATTTCGTTCCAGCCAACCAATCCCTAAGTCCATCTTCCACTAAAGGCAAATACCATTACGGTCTATCACTTTAAGGCTTCTATTAACCTTCTTTTCTATATTCAAGGTTCTATGCTCTTGACCTTCTTTTCTTATTCAAGGTCCTATATTAGTCATCCTTAGAAGGGAACCATCTTAGGTCTACCGATCCTAGACTTTCATTCATCATTCATTCATACACATACATGACAAAGGTGTCTAAGCCTACTAAGTCAAGAGTTCACATTCACATAACTTTCATATATCAAGTAGAGGGACCTAAGTCTACCAATCAAGACACAACATCATCATATCACGTATTCAATAACATTCAAGTACCATGTAGGGACAACTAAGTCTACCATACAAGATATAACATTATTCTATAAGTACACTTCTTAGTCCTTCATCATCATATATCATCAATTAGAGAAGAATCATAACATTAACTCCCATACAAGATCATATAGCCATTACAAGAGTACTTCACATAATAACTTCACATTATATAAGATCACACATATATCATATCATCCTTCACTTCACATATTCGTATAAGCCATAACATCTTCTACATGATCACATTACTTCACATAATAATGCCGAAAAGGCCATGTTCATAACAATTATAACACATAGACACCGCCACCATAAATGGACCATACCAATCAATACAATTCAATATCAATTCTATACTAAATAGAGGAATTAGGTCAACTCACCACCTCCCAATCATCACCACCATTCCTTAGCCATTTCAACGAATTCACTTTACAAAGGCTCTTACCAATAGCCATGTACACAATACTAAGCCTACAACCAATCCCTATCAATGATCCAACAACATAAAATATGAATATCATCATTATAAGGCAGGTTATAAACAATTCTATCATCATTTCTACATAATTCAATAGCCCAATACAATTTACACATGAATTCACTAAGATCAAGCCATGATCAATTCACCCACTTTAGAGCCAAAATTAGGAATTTAAGGAATACATGGGTTCATGGATTTTTTTTATCTTAAGACATTAAATTAACATCAATTACTTCACAAAACATTGATTTAAACCTTTTCATACAAGAACCCATGCTTAGAATTAAAATTAGGAATTTCTATGTTTTTGAACATCTTTGGAAAGCCTTTGAAATTGGCTCCTTGAATGGAAGGATAGTCAAGGATGAAATCACCATACCTTAATTGAATAAATTCAATTAAATTAGTCTAGAAACCTTTGAATATTTTGCCTTCTTTCTTGGAACTTGATGGTCCTTAATTGGAGGATCTAACTAGAGAGAATGGAGAGCTTATAATTTTTGGATTTTAATTGAGGGTTGGGGTTTTTTATTAGGGTAATGGGTGTATAATGACCGAATCCACATATAATACACCCCCAAAATACCCAAAATACCCTTACAATAATTGGACCTTTTTAGACAAGTCAAACTTAACTTAAATTTTTGGAATTATCATCAGGGAACAAGTCCGCGTCGCGGAGCTAGTCCCTCAAGATTTTTCAAAATAATTTTTGAGATAGTGGAGTCCGCGACATGTACCAAAAATTTGGCCTTTGGTGAACCATGTCCGCGACGCAGACTCGTTTCATCTATGCACAATTTTCTGCCGCCTTAGGCAGCTTGTTGGCCCAAGGTTGGGTCCTCCTCAAGGACACCTAGGGCGGTCCTTGGGGAGTCATAACCGGACGTTCTTTACTCTAAAGATGGTTATCTAGGTGTTAGGGTCATCCCCACTGATTTTATACTCCAACCAACACATAAAAAGACATACAACATACAAGGACACACTAGCACACACTCAATACTAGTTTTCAGACGTCTTGGTCGTCCTTGGATGTTTTGACTTCCAAACTCTACAAACTGACTTCTAATGCTAATATTCATTATTTTAACTCATTAACTCATTAAACCCTTGTGAGGTTATAGATAACCCTAGTTCATTTTGAGGGTCGTTACAGAATGGAAAAATGATTTCCTAACCTTTTATAAACATTATTAGTAAGAATTTCATTTTTATAAGTAAGAGATATTTCATTTTCTTAAAAGTTCTTCTGTTTCTTTTTTAAATTGTAGAAATCTCATTTCCATGGTATTAAATATGTCATGACCCGGGCTACACCCTAGGAGTGACACGACGTACTTGACTCCGAAGGAGTCTCATACAAGCTCTTAACCATCATAACATAAGACATAAGAATAATGCAGAAAACGTAAAACTTTTGCTATAGAAGTACAACTTTCATATATGAAAAATACGAAGCTGGACTTGTCTCATTACACCATCTAAACATAAGAGTACGAAAGTTAGGACTCACCCCTTACATCAATAGTAAGTCTTATCATAAGGAAATACAATATAGTCCTTAACAAGGAAAGTAAACTAGAACTAGAAACAATAACATTCCGTACTCAGAATTGAGGACTCACAAAAACATGGAGGTAGCAACCCAAGTTTTCTTCAAGAATGGACTAAGAGCACCTCAACGGCCCGAACATACACTCATAGGAGATGGAGAAGAGAATGGGCTAGAACAAAAGCACTAAGTATGGAAACATGCATAAAAATACTTAATTATGCTAAAAAAGACATTTTAAAAAATAATCCGTTTATTAAGTTTGAAACCCATTTATGCACATAAGGACATAAGACCAATCATAATAGCATTTTCATAGGATTTTTCATAACATAGTAGGACCATCACCTTAGCAACCCTAAAAGCACACTTGTGCAATGCATAGTTGACATCCCATAATACCAACTATACTAAGTATCCATTTAGAATCACCTTAGTTACACATATCAACATTAGATCACATCATAATCCACAATCATACATAAGTGAATAACCATGTTCATCATATATACATAAGGAGAGTCATATCTTAACAACAATCCAATCAACGTATATTATACCTTCATGTCATACCATAGCATCATGGACCCACCCATATTCTCTTTCAAAGACTACTTGTGCAATGTCAAAAGTGAAGTCACATACCCCCACTCCTACGAAGTAGACTTATCAAGAAATCACAAGTATGGTTCAAGTCATATGCATTATCTTATTACATTGGGAGAATTGCCTTAACCGACATAGACCATGAGAGCTACATGGAATCCAGTGACATATAACCCCACACCGATATAAGGTATTCTACTTGCCTAATGTGGAACTAAACATATATAGCTATAATGTGGATCCACTAGCTAAGACCAAGGCGGGCACATAGTAATAGGATAGGAAGATTGCTTCTAGAAACCCGGCCGATACAACTAGCGGGAGAGTTTCCATCTCGTTAGATCATATGTAGAAGACCCGACCTAAGCTAGCGGGAAGTCTCTACCTCATTTGCCATATCCGGTTGGTGCTAAGCGTTATTCTCCAACTTATACGTAGTTAAGGTGAATTGTAATTTCATATGTGAAGGAGTACATTTCCCTTCATTCAACCCAACTCATATATAGCTCATGGATTCAACATGGTGAGAACTACCTTTCACTTTAGAATCATCATATAATCATCCAAGACAATTAATACATAGTAATGTCTAATAGTAAAGGAAACTAGCCTTTCAACAATACCATAGCTCATACCTTAGTCATTGGATTTTCACCATTCAAGTGGAACATAACTTCATACATAAATACATAAAAGTAAGCACCTCCACCTTTCAAGTGGATCAAACCATTCCTATATCACAATCTTGGACATAGGATTACCTTCATGCATTACCTTCAAGGCCATAATTCAAGATTCAACACTTACAATTTACCCTTCAATGGTCATAGATCATATCTTGAAACAACACTTAGAATTACTACTATAAGCATGGAATAAACAAGATTAATTACTAAATCGACATACATACTATCCCACATATTCATAATTTATAAGGGGACTCGTCATAATTTTTATAAAGTTGGGGGCATGGGAAAACACATGGGTTCAAGGGAAATTTAGCAATAATCCCCCTAATTAAATGCCAATTTCATTATAATATAGGATAACCAACATAAAAAAAATATTTTTGAGAAGAACCCTAGGTTAGAATCAAAACTCGAATTTTGAACAAATTCCCAATTTAAAAAAAAGTATAGGAAGGGATTCATGGGGAAAGAAATCCCATGAAGGAAAGTTCTCATACCTTGTTTGAAGCTTTACCACGAAATTGAGATGAAAATCTTGGAGCTTGAACCCTTTCCTTGAAGCTTTTGGTGTTTTTTCAATGGAGGAAATTTGTAGAGAGAAATATTTGAGAGAATTGGGTTTGGGAGAATATTTTGGGTTTTTAAGTTTGAGTCTTGTAAATGGATGAAAAAGACTTAAAACCCAATTTACATTTTACCCTTAACTAACCAAAACACCCCACACTAATTGGACTTAAACGTAAAAGACTAAACTAACCTTCATTAAAAGAACCTGTCCAGGTTCACGAGCCACATGGAGCACCTCGACTCGTGGTGCTTGTCGTGAGGATTGAGGCAATAGCCTCTTAAATCTTATCAATTCCTACAAAAACTAATTCAAGTTCACGAGCCCCCGTTCCCCTCGCCTAGTTCACCACGGCCCGTTATGGTGCCAGTGGTGCTTTGGGCAGTAGCTCTCCTAAATTCCCCATTCCTACAAAAAAAACTAATAGAGTCTCACGCCCCCCTCACGAGTCGTGGAGTGGACCACAACCCGTAGGGCAGTGTCTAGGACACTTGGGTCTCCTCTCTCTTAGCCAAGGCAACTCCACGAAGCCTTCCACTTACCGTGGTCTTTACCATGAGCCGTGGTGGTGGCCGTGGATCCTTGAGGCAGTAGCTCCAAGTTTGGGGCAGCCTTGACTTTTGGCCTTGGCTTGCTCCTTTTACTTGGCACTCCTCTATTAGGTCTTGACTCCTAAAACCCCTAAAATATTACATGGTCTACTAACTTAGGGGAAATTATTTTTATTGAATTTATCCTTACGTTTAGGCTCAAGTTCAACCTAACATTTTCCAGAGTGTTACAGAATACCGGGTGGGGGGAAAAAGAATTTTAGTTTTGGAGTTGTGCATTCAAGATAGATATTCTTGGCTTCAATCTTAATATTTAGGTTCATATATATATATATATATATATATATATATAAGGTTACAGCTGGACACTTGTGGTTTTTCTTGATTCTTAACTATTATTTTGCTAAATTTTATTTGAATGTTTGACAGTACTTACCCATGAAAATGAGCAAAGAGCTTCCTTTTGCTGGAGCCCCTGCAGTCCTTACTTATGGTGGAAAGAAGTGGAACTTGTTTTATGGTGGAGCCAAAACTAAATATAAATTTAGTACTGGATGGAAAAATTTTGCGGATGATAACAATCTAAAAGAGGGGGATGGACTTGTGTTTGAACTATCAGAGTGCAACTCTGACAAAATCGAATTCATAATTCAGATTCTAAGAGAAGATTTTCCAGCTGAATTGGTTCCTGAAGATGTGGAGGGTATAAACACTGACAACCCAATAATAATTGATTAAAAACTTTATCACTCTAGTAGAAATTTCAATTTTCTGGAAAAAAAACATTATCAATTCCATTAGTTTCAATTTCAAAAAATAAAAACTTTATCAATTCCAATAGTTTCATGTCTGATGTATGCCTCATTTTATCAATACTGCTTTTTGGGTTATGTAGTTTAATAATGTTGATATAATTTATAAAATTATGTATTACATTATTATGCAATACATGTACAACACATGTGAAGAGATAGTAATATATTAAATGCTAATATTCAATGCAATTAATTTTGAAACTTCTATCTTTTAAAAACTTGCGAATCTAAAATTTCCATTTTACGTTAACTAATTCAAACTTCAAATTTTAAGAAAGATTTGCATCTGAAACTGAATGATTATACCTAAGCAAGTGCCCATGATAAAAATGACATCCTCACTATAGTCTAATGTGAATTTATGCTTATGTGTTTTATCACATTGTATACATTGAATCATATCGTCAATTAATTTCTTAAATATCATCACATTAGACATGTTTTTTTCTCGTCTTCAACTAGTAGGAAGTTTATCCATGTAAATATTGAAAATTCAATATAATAAAATAAAAAAATTGTGTAGTTCATAATTTATAGCAATTTAAGAGAGAAGTGAAGAATGGGTAGCTAATTCTATATTTTTAAAATGTAATTGGATGATTATGAATGTGGTAAGGGTTAGTTTTTAAAAATTTCAAAAAGGAAAATAATGGGGAAAATTAAAATATGATCGATTGAGCCTTTCAGAATGTTATCCCAACGGCCGGACAATTTGAACATCAAATTCTTATACAAAAATTGACAGTTAAATTAATTTGTCTAATCAATTATAAGTTATAACTTAATGTAACACTATGAAATTGTATTGGTGCAGACCATTGATAGTCTAACTCAATCTATGTGGATCCCTAGTAAGCTATGCTCTATATGTATCATGTGCATTCACCTTAGTGGATTTGACATAGCCAACAAGTCTATCTAGAAAGTCTTTAAAATACGACATAGACGTCAAGTCTGTCTAGAAAGAAATTAAAATATGTTAGGTAAATGAAAAAAATAATACTCCAATTATTTTACTAAATATATTGTTTACCATCCAATCTCAAATTGTATGATTCTAGCCTTTTTTGCTATAAAGCAAATTTTTCAAAAAGTTCAAACACTTGTATAAAATCTTCACGAATTATGCACATTTTATTTGCACCTTGATGAGATACTTAAGCCGCTCTCCTAGAATTTGGTGATCCTTATTAAATAAAAAAATTGTCCTTGTTCAAAAATCTCATTTTTAATAAATTCTTTATTAGAAAAATCTCTCACACCAACCAACCACAACCAATTTTTTATTAATTATTTATTTTAAATAAAAAACTTTAAAAAATGGGTGAAAACAAGTGTGATTGCTTATTTTATATCTAAAAGTAAAAAAAAAATCACTAAACCGTGCACACTTGATTATTATTATTATCAGTTTACCTTGATGAAATTTTTAAGTAGCTATTTTTCGATTTGAAATTTATTATTGAAAAAAAAAATCAGAAGCTAAATTAAGATCATCATTTTTGTGAATTAGACAGACCCAACATTTTTTTGTGTTAAAAGATTTCAAAACCAAATAAAGAGACCCCATGTTTGAAGTGTTCAAAAGTCCGAAGCAAAAAAAAAAAAGACACGTTAGTTTTGTCAAAAAAATCCAAAAACAAACAAACAACCACGTAATTTGTGTTAAAAACTTTAGAAGCAGAGAAAGACCTAACATTATTTGTGTTAAAAACTCCTGAACCAGACAAAGAGACCCTATTCCATGTAACTAGTGTTAGACTCTAGAAGCAAATAAAGAGAACTTGTATCATTTGTGTTAAAAACTCCGAAAGCAAGCAAAAAGCCACATTTTTTGTGTTAAAACTTACGAAGCAAACAAAAATCTCACATTCTTTGTATTAAAAAAAATTGATAGCAGACAAAGAGACCCTAAATTATTAGTGTTCAAAACTCTAGAAGCAGACAACGAAAATCCATGGTATATGTGTTAAAACTCCAAAAGCATGTAAAAAGACACGTTATTTGTGTTCAAAACTTTGAAAGCAAACATAAACCCCACGTTATTTGTGCTAAAAAATTGAAAGTAAATAAAGAGACCCCTTATTTTTAGGCAATTTTCGTGTTATATTAAAAAACCTAAAACAAATTACACATCCTTACACTTGCTCGAGCATGGCCCAACCCACAGTTAGCCCAACATTTAAAAAGAAAACAACGAAAAGGACAACAAATAAAGCATGATAGACCACTCGGTAAGCCTATAAATCTAACAAAGGCAGGGTTTCCTAATTAAGGACTCCTCATTTCCCCTCACTGCCTTGTCTGATTTCCTAATTAATAGACCCCATATTATTTTTATTGAGAATTTCAAAAGTAGACAAAGAAAGAATTACTCTTTTGCTAGGCTCAAAAGGTCGTTATGTAAAATGGGTAGTTCTTTAAGCCAAGTATTAATGTGGTCATCTTTGTTTGTAATGAGTTGTTGTTATATTATGTATATTAGTAAATAGGAGTATTTGTTTAACCAAAAAAAATATTTTGAGTTATTTTTTAAAACAGTAGAACCCTACGCATACTCCTAAAAGCCCCAAACTATCCATGTTTGGCAGTTCATGGATTTTTGGGTATTCTCTATAAACTAAATCAAATTGGAACAAAAACTTTATTTTATTAAGTGTATTAGTGTATACATTCATCCTCGTAGGTTGATATGAAATTCGATCATTTGACCTCAACAAACAAGTAATCATATGGAAATTCAAATTCAAATTTTAAGAAAGATTTGCATCTGAGTGGCTATGCCTATGCAGAAAAAAAAATGATATCCTCACTATATATTTCAACGCAAATTTTTGGTTATAGGTTTCACCATAATTAAAGTAGACACAAAATCATATCTTCAGTTAGTAGCTTACAATATCATTTCACTAGACTTATTTTTCCTCATCTTCGAGGAAGAGGAGGATTATCCATGTAAATGTTGAAAGTTTAACATAATAAAACCAAAAATTACTAGAGTTAATGATTAATAGCAATTTAACACAGAAATGGAAAGAAAAGAAGAAGTAGGAAGTTATTTGTAGATATCCAAAAGGTAATTGGATCATTAGGGATGTATTAGGCTTAGTTTCTAATTAAAAAGGGTAAAAACATTATCGATTTATCCTTTTGGAAAATCTGCCATCGACAAAAAAACAGAAAATTGAATTTTCAAAAAATATTGACAGTTAGTTGAATCAATTATGGGATCAATTATAACTTGATGTGACTGTAATACCTCAAAAATTTCTAAGCTCGAACTCGAATCATTCTATAACACCTCACAACCCTACTCTTAAAATTATAATCGTTCGTGTAGCACTTCAAACATTGAGAAAGGCTAAAGAGGGTTACCAAAAAAAGTCCACGAACCCAAAATAGTCCATGGACCCTTCACGAATCCCTATACGGACCGTTTAGTGGACCACAACTCGTTTAAGTCAATGTGACCAACCTCAAAGGCTGCCAAGGAGGGGGTCACCTGGACGGGACCCTAGACAGCCCGTGGTGGCTTGTACGGTCCGTATGGGGGTCCAAACAACTCACCCATTAGTTTCGGGTCAACTTCAAATAATCATATCTCTCATCACATAATGAATTAGGTGGACCATGACCTATTAATTTAGGTCTTTGAGTCTTTCCAACACTATCAAATTTTCCTCATTTTGAGTTTGGAGTAAAAGTTTATGTCTGTTAAAGAGAAGCACTGTCGGCCAAGTCAAGTTTTATCGCCATCTATACCGCCCGTGAAATTTCATGGACCATTATGCCTTAACGGTCTGTGAAATATCCCTTTTAAGGTATCTTGATAAATTTAAAAGTTGGGGTCGTTTTGGTCATTCTCCTATACATTTGGTATTTAAACTACGTCATTTTAACCCCAATTCTAAGACTCAACCACGATGTCTTACACCTAATTAAGGGCTTAAATAGTGTTAATTAATTATTTTACGTTAATTAACATTTCAAGATATTAAATGAAGGTTCCAAGAGAAGAAAAACTAAGGTTCAAGTGTTCTTCGAGTTCCGTGGATTTTGCCAAAAACCTCGTTCTTCCAGGTATGTAAGGCTAACATAGTGTTAGACTAATTCTTCTACATTCCATACATCTACTTTCAAATCAATAAAAGGGTAATCTGGGATTCTATCCTTAGATTTGAGTTTCTTGCGATTAGTTGATTTTGAGTTCTTGAGTTTCTAGTTCTTTTGGAAATTTTATTCCTAATTATTAAATTCCTATATGTTATGCATTGTGATTCTTGAGTTGGTTGGCTCATGTCTATCAGTATGGACTCTATGAATTGAGTGTTCTTGAGATGAGTAGTGTCGTTGAGTTATGAGTTCTTGAAATTTGAGTATTGAATTTTCTATATTGTTATTGAGATCCTTGAGTTGATTCGTTCATGTCTATATTTCAGCATGAACCTTATTCTTGAGTATTCATTGAATTCTCATTGAGAATCTTTTAAACAAAATATTACAGTTTAAACTGAATTTTGAAGAAGTAAAAGAGGAGTTTAAGAAAAAGTATAAGAGAACTAAGTACTTCTCATATGTTTTTTTACATGAAGAAAAGAGTAGACCCATTTTTTTAGAAAATTTAAAAGAGTTTTTAGAAAAATTAAGTACAAAGAAATTACCATTTAAAGAGGTTTTTTTCTTAGTATTATCTCAACCAAGAGAAAGTATTTTTACTTTGAACAAAGAGAAACATTGTTTTCTGAATGAGCAATGAGATGTAGAGATATTTCAAAGCAGATAACTCTTTTAAAAGGTTAGATTGAGAAATTACTTCAAACTAGAGAAATAGAAATGTTTTTATACATTTGAGAAAGAGTATATATTATTGGGAGTAGTATTAAGCACCAATATGAGGGAAATTTCAAACAACTCATATCCCCCATAAACCATGACTTGCCAACATGGGTTCAAGATCATACTTTTTTAGATGAATCCTTAGTGCCTTCGAAAGAGCTTAGTCAATCCACTTAGTTGAGGTGTCCTATATCCCGGCCAAAGGTATAAGACCTGAACTGCCTAATGGATCCACTAGTAAACTGTGAAAAGGAATCATCTAAAAAGTATGACCCTTTTCTACCTATGGTGGCTACATGGTTTATGGGGGCTGTGAGTTATCTGAACTTTCCCCTGTATCGTGCTCAATACTACTCCCAAAAATATGCTGGCTCTTATATTTAAATACATACTGATTCTGTAGTTTGAGATTAGTGCTCAAAACTTAGCTTTTAAAAAGATCTCTTGGAAATCATAGTTTCCTCTTCCTTCTATTAAAACTAGCCATAGGCTCTGTGGAAGTCTAGCTTCCCTTCCTTCTCAAAAGTTTGAAAACATTTTGTTTAAACTCTTAGGGACTACTTAGTTTCCTTATAACTCTTTAGAAGTGAACTTAACTTGATACTCTTTGCTTACTTGAAACTTAACTCTTAGAGAATACTTAGTTCCCTTATAGCTTTTGAGAAATGAACTCAACTCTTTACTCTTTCTTGACTTGAACTTTAAGTCTTTAAAACAAAGTGAAAATGTTTGTGAAAGACTTTAGAAAACTTGATAACTTTACTTTGACTTGCTCTTAACTTTCTTGACTTTTATCTTAACTTTCCTTGAATTGGATTGTGCACTCAAGGATCATGATCTCATGTTTATGGATGATTTTATGATGTTTAGATGTACTCTAGAGTGATGGAATCAACTAGGAATAAAGGGGTACTGGCGCTCTGAGAGGCGCAGAGCGCCATAGCATGACGTACAGAGGTTGTCCTCAGGCGCTCTGAGAGGCGCGGCACGCCAGAGCCTGATGGAAAAACTCTGTCCTGAGGGGCTTTGGAGTTGCGGCGCCCCAGTACTTACCAGACGGGTTTTCCAACTTTCTTCTTCGTTTTTCATCTCTAAACCTTCCCCCCATGGATTCCACCCCAAACTCTTACGATCCCTAAATAACTCATTACCCAATAGTTTAGACCCAAAAACAGTCCGGAAACATGGATTAAAACTAACAGAGATCAACAACGATTCAACCTTTTCATCAAGAACTTCAAGATTTTCATTCAATTTAACTCTAAATTGCGGAAATAAATCAAATTGGAGGGCGGGTGAAAGAAACCAACACCGAATGATCTCGCATACCTGATAAGGATCACCCTTGACGAAATCCACGCAATGAAATCTTGGTGTTCTTGCGTCTTCTTCTCCCTTCTCCTCTTTCCTTTCAAAGACCTAGCTTATTTTCTAAGTGTGTAAACTGAATGGGATCAGTTTAGACCCCAACATATTACCCCAAGAACGAATTTAATAATTGACTTAGGAAAAGACCAAAACACCCTTAACAAATCCGGATTTGGAACTTTCCCTGCTCAACATCCCAACTTCCGAAAGTCATATCTCCCTCATACGATCTCAGAAATTCACAATATTGGCGTCGTTGGAAAGACCTTCCGAAGAAATTTCCATCCATATAAAGAACTCACTCAAACTCCTCCTGAGCTGGATATTATGGCCGTTTGAAAATGACCAAAACTCACTTTTGATATCTGAAAATTTTCCAGATTTCCTTACTTATTTCCAAATTTGATTCTTCTTGTTTACCTTAGCTTAACCTTAGTTTATCTGGAATATGAGATGTTACACTACGCTCATTTGATTCTCACTTTGATTACATACTTAAGCAACTCTCTTCGAATTTGGTTATCCTTATTATAAAAAAAGTTTTTTTCCTTTTTCAAAAATCATATTTTTAAAATTCTTTTTTCAAAAAAAGTCCCACCCCACCCAACCACAAGACAAACATAGAAGAGAAGAATTCTTAATTATTTATCAGTAACAAAAAAAAAAGATAAGCAAAATAATTATGGTTGCATCTTTTATTTTTTCAAAAAGAAAGAACTTCACGGACCATGCACACTTGATTTTTACTTTGATGAGATACTTCAGTTACTCTTTTTGGATTTGGTATGTCTTATAAAAGGGTTTTATTGCAGAATCTAAAATATTGGATTGTTGAGTAACAAACATGTACTTATAAGGGCAACACTGTTGGAAGACTATCTGAACTTTTTATGGAGATCTTCCTTTTTACATCATGATCGGAATTGGTCATACCTTATTAGAATATTGAAATGACATCCTCTATTTGATGCTGAAGAAGAAACTATACATTTACAATTGTATGGATATCTTTACTGATATTACCACTAAATTTCTTTGGAAGAGAGACCGTTTTGGGAGCAGTTATGGGTAAGACGCTCCATGTAGACATGGCGAGAAGGAATCAAATAAGACCAAGTTATGCAAGAGTGAAGGTAGAAGTGCATTCATTGGGGAAATTTCACAAATCCATAAACATTGGCATGAAGAAGAGGAATGGAGATATTTTGAAAAATGAATTCGGATAAAATATTATTATGTCCAAAATATTGCAATACATGCATGATATCAAGGAAATAATGAGGAACAATGCTATTGTTATGAATTAGCCCATCCCATAACTATACTAACAAGTATATCACAGGGATAGGTATTGGGACAAGTAGGCCCAATACAAGCAACAAGGTCAGGCCTTCACAAAGGATAATTTGGGATCCACAATGAGGGTATTGTTAAATAGAACATGACATCATTATGAGAGGGGATCGTGAATTATTGGGAAAGACAGTATCTACATTTCTCATCCCCAATTGTGAGTCTAAGCTTCTCATCTCCCTTCTACCGTATATCAATTCCCTAGTTCTTACATTTAGTGTTTCTATGATTCTGTTTGGGTTTTTATTGTTTGCTTTGTTGGATTTACATTGTGGAGTAGTAATTGAACTCTAGTCTTGTTAATATAGTTGAGAAGTTGGTTACTGTTACATTGGACTTGAGTTTGTTACAGCTATGCAGAACATCCTAAACTATACCCAAAGAAGGAGAGTACAGACAAATTAGTGGCAAATAGCAATGAGGAGGAAAGAAAATCTAAAAAGATAGGTAACGACAAAGAGAAAGCGATTAAGACTCAAAAAAACAAGACTGAGTCAGGGGACAAAAGAAAGAATACAGAAGAATTTCAGCATGAATAATAGAGTATATCTCATTACATCAATGTTTTGGAGAGGTTGGAATTATGAGAACAAGTTGAAGAAATTTCTCAAGAGAATCTATTACCTTGGGCAGTTGGGGGGGGGGGGGGACTTCAATTTAATTCTCAATGAAAAAGAAAAGTCTGCAGTGTTGAAACCCAATTTTGATCCTTCACAATATAGATTAATCATCAAGCTTCTTGCTCTCATTTTGCTTGTTGTTCAAGTCGCTGCTCGAAAAAAGGTAATATCTCTTTCCTTTTATTAATTCATCTTCATCTCGTGATTCTGTTGTTTAAAGTTTTAGATTTTGATTATATTGTTTTTATTCACTTTTTGATCATTTCCTTAATGGTGATACTGAGTTGTCGTTTACCATTTGAATATAGCTAAGTGTTACTCCTCTAGCTGATAAAATATGTTGTTGCGTTATTGATTTAGTTTAAGCTATATTTCGATCAAATCTTCCCCAAGTTTTGTCATAGTTTTAGAATATATCTGGTTGAGTAGCATGCTCCAATACTTTCCAGTTGTGTTTAATCATATTATTGCTTGATTTTTGTAAATCTCAAGCAATATTTGCTTATCCTCCTTGAAGATCAAGTTTGTATGAATCAAATAGATCGATGATGTACACTATAAAGCCCCACCTCTCGGAAATGGTTGTATTTGTTTGTTCTTAAATATTAAAATGTCGATTTTCTACTTTGGATTGCTGTTTTTGATCTCATGATATTGTTGTTATTTGTTTGCTTCCTTATTAGCTTATGATTGATAATGTGTGTACGGTTTATGTCTACTAATTGTATGAGTTAATACTACATGTATGCCTTATTAATTGTCAAATGTTTTCTTATCATATACTAATTTGTATTCCTCTCTTTGCTTTGTTGTAAAACACCATGAGAGTCTAGTTAGACTCAAAATCTCTTTATTTGCATGTCAAGGGGCCATGGAGGCCCTAAATTCTCCCCTCGAGTCGATTCTTTGGTCAATTGAAGTGGAATGGAAGCCAATATACAAAATTGGAGGCTGATATACTGGTCTTGGAAGCAAAACAAAATGCAGAAAATCAAGTAGATACATATTGTATACATTGAAAAAACGTGCATTATACACTGATATATGATAACTATATACACCAGATACATGGACGAAAATGGACCAGGCCCAAAACAAAGTGCAGCAGCAGTCTTAAAAGATTGAATAACTTTGATTATGACATATTGAAGAAAATTGGGTCTGCCAGCCCAATAAGTTGAAATTTGGGCTGGAAGAGGTGAGCATTTTTAAAGGATTGAACATGAGAAAACGAAATTAAAGTGAATGAATTTGTGATAAACGGAGATGGCATGAGAAAAAGAAATTGAAGTGAATGAATTTGTGATAAACGAAGAATGAACTGTTAATAAGCTCATGAAATGTGTATCACATTAAATGACTGCACATATTATCGATAATATAGAACATGGCTCGAAGTGGAGGATATTGACAAGCAGGGGCGGCTCAACGTAATTGGGGTCCTAAAGCGAAATTTTAATTGCGGCTTATAAAAAATATAAATAAATTTTATATACGTAGTTATTCAAAATTTATTTTTCTTACACTATTTAGATGGATTATCACTGTATAATATTATTTTTTTCAGTTATTTGTTTTAGGTAAGATTTTATCAACTCAACATTAAAAATATCATTTCAGTGAGGCAATTATTATATGTATTGTTAACATAATGCTTTAAGTAATAAGTTGACAAATATGAAATAAAGATAAGAGTTAGAATCATACAATTTGACTCAATAAGTTGATGACTTGTTATACCTCATTTTAGTATGCTTGTAGTAATGCTTGAAACTAAAACTTAAAAAGAAATAAAAAAATTTGAAATTCACTTATTTCAATACACTATTAATTCTTATTTTTTACAAAGTACAAAAGAGATTAAAGAGGATAAAATAATAAATTTTAAAAAATTATACATTTTATCATAAATAACTAATTTTTTCTATAAAAGTTTTAACGCATAATTTATTCTTGACAAAACATTGGGGGGCCCAAAATTTGGGGGCCTAAGGCAAAGGCCTTATTTTCAAAGGAAACTTTCACATATAGCCATTTAAAAATAATTAATTACTCTCCACAGCTATAGTTTGATAATTACAATTTGTAGCTACATGTTATATGAAGGAGAGAGCTGAGTGAGACTGGAAGAGAGAGGAGAGAGGAGAGAGCGAGGGGAAAAGAGTGGGAGAAAGGTGAAATGTATATGTATATTGTTTAGATAATTGTATATTATACATATGTATTTGTATATATGGACATAGAGATTGGGAGAGGGAGGAGAGAGGCGAGCGAGATCGAGAGAGGGAAGAGAGAGGCGAGAGAGCGAGAGAGGCAGAGAGTGGGAGAGAGGTGAATTGTATAGGTATATAATTGTATATTATACATATGTATTTGTATATATGGCAAGCGAGATTGGTAGAGGGAGGAGAGAGGCGAGCGAGAGAGGGCAGAGAGTGGAGAGAGATAAATTGTATATGTATATAGATTAAATAATTATATATTATACATATGTATTTGTATATCCTTGCAAATTATACATATATAAACGTGACTAATAATACAAACTCAAAGTCAGCCTACGTAATTATGTATAATGTTAGTTGCGAATGATAATTACAACAAACTATAGCTATGATGAGTAATTAAATAGGATAAGTTTGCTTAGCCGTGTAAATTTTCCTATTTTCAATAGTATAGAGTCGGCCATGTTGACAAGGCGTGGTGGATGGAAAATTCAAAAGGGATATTTGCTATGAAGTCAACCTATCATATTATGAGAAGTTGTAGAGCTGATTTGGAGTGGGTGAACTATTTGTGGATAAAAGGTCTTCCTGTTATAATTGTTTTCTTTCTCCGGAGGGTTTGGAGTAAAAGAATTTTCACTAATTACAATCTTTAAAAAATGAGGATGTAAACAGTCTCCAAATACTATTTTTTGTGTAAAGGGAGAAACAGAGACAACGACACATTTGTTTCTAATAGCCCCAATAGCCCAAAAGCTATTGAGGCAGTTTGCTTCATGTGCAAGTTCTGATATTGAAGGGTTGCATTGACAGATGATTATCAAATGGTGGGAACTAAAAGAAAATAAAATGATTTAACATATACAAAACTCTAAACGCAAAATTTGATCATTCAAGTCGTTTTAGTTGTGATCCCTATTATTATTATGTAGGAGCTATAGAAGAGGAGGAACACAAGAAGACATAGAAAGGAATCTTCATATAATAAGATGTACTATCAACTAAGATGTACTATCAACTCGAATTGATTATTCACCATCTTATTAAGGTAAACTTCCATTGGATGAGAAACATTTCACATCACTAGAAAGGTTTGTTTGACATGCTTAGGGATACACCCAATTCACGAGGAGAATAACTTTCATCAGTTTGGTTCACATCCAATTTTGATTTATGGGAAACTTATAAATACACAATACTTAACATAGCATAATCTCTAAAATTTTCAACCATTTAATAAACTACAAAATCTTCTCTCTCTTTTTCTTTTCTCTCGCTTCACCTCCGGATACATCCTTCTTATTCTCCATACACCACGCTTAACTCCCCCAAAATCACGTCTACAATTTCCCAATGTATCAGTCCTTTCTTCTAACTCGGTAATTTTTAATTGTAAATGTGTTGTTCTAGAACTTATCATCAGTTTTAATTTTTTTTTAAAAAGGTAGAGGAATTTCTTCATCATCTATTGTGTCTTCAATATATCAGAATTTTGAATTAAAATAGTTTCAATTTACTGATGTAATGTATCCGCCAGCAATGAAGATATTGTTTCTCGTCAATTTGATTGGGATACGGATGGTTTTTGTTTAAAATATATCCAAACACCGCAAGGATCATTTGATGGTGAAGAAATTCCAGACTGTGAAATTATGAAAGGATGTTAATTCTAGTTGAAAAAGCTTCATAAGGGGGGGGGGGTGAGGGTGTTAGTCACGACCTTGTCTACCTAAGATTTAATATTTAATGCATTTGCTTGATATTTATGTATTTACTTATGTATCCTGTTTCTGTTTCAACTATCATATACACTACAACTTTGTTATGTACAATATATCGAATACAAATCTTATTGTTGATACATAATTCCAATCATTTTAAACATAAATCAGTCTTAATCATGTTCATAATTATGTATCTAATATATTAATATGTATCTAATATATAAGATAAAAATATCTGAGGGTGTTACAACACGGCCTTCTCTCCCAATGTTCAAATTTCTAATGTATTTGGTTGATATTTGTGTATTTACTTATTATCATATTTATGTTTCAACCATCAAGTACATTACAAGTTATCATGTACAATTTTTATTGTTGATACATTACCCCAATTATTTGAAGCATAAAACAATGTTAATCACGTTCATAATTATGTATTTATACTTAAATATGAAAAATTTAATTATATTTTAGTAACCAATATATACCCACTGTTATTTATCTAAAAGGGTTATGTATCGGGCTATGTATCTAAAAAGGAAATATTGTCTCCAACAACGATTTCATCACTATTGAACGATTTGCTTGAACTATTTTAAAATTTTGAATTTGTTACGAGTTATGAGGGATTTATTAGCTGTGATTTAAATGTGATTGGGTGACTTATGGGTGGGTTAATTAATTTTCTGTTATTTTCCTTTTTATAAAAGCAACATAATCTTAAGTAATGTATCATTTGTAATGAATTTGAGAACAATAAAAAATTTAAAATTTTGTGATTGCGAAACTTCCTGCATAAGATGTAATTAACCCTTATTTGCATGTGATTTATGTACTTCATACATTTTTTTAGTATTAGCATTCATTTCAAGAAATAAGGATGATTATTTTGTTCCAAAACATACGTTGTAAATAACATTCAACCTCCCATATGAATCATCTTTTGTTTTGACAAGAGTTTACAATACTATTGGGATTCATCTACTGCAACAGAAATGTATATCGCAACTTAACAAAAATTCTACAAAAGTCCCTTAAAATGATAAAATTTTGGATACATCAGGAAACCTGCGGATATATAGGTGATGGATTGTAAATAGTATATTACTTAATGGGATGAATGTATCTAAGGGAGGGATGTCTTCGAGAGGGGATAATTGATATCGAACTCCCTAATAAGTCAAACGTTGAGGCTTCCATTTCTTCATGTGTTGTGCACTGGGACAGAAGCATTTACGTCGACTCTCACTTTTTAAAACTTTATATAGAAGAAATGCCTAATCATAAATTACTGTATTCATTTTTTTGGTAAGATCATAAACTACTATATTCATGTCCATTTGATATCACAATTAAAGTAACTTTTGATAGAGAAACTGAAATAAGTTCCCTATGGTTTATCAAGGAGCTGAAAGTTCATTCTTATATACCTCGCATAATATCAGCAGCCCTTATATGATTATAGAGCACATTTTTATCTCACTTAGTATGAGTGGTCCACAAAACACTATCAAGTAGATCATTTAAATACACTATGCAGCAGACCATGCGCTTGAGTGACAACAGAAAGGTATTACCAAAAAATATGTCAAAACAGAGTTAGAACACTATGAATGAAGAGATTGTTTACTTGATCTGTTGTTTGCCTTCTCTCGGTCTCATCACAACCCAGTAACTTAAGACAGTCAGCTTGCAGTGTCTCCTTTCTTTATCTACCAAAAAGCACAAAAAGGGACCTGAATGCTTAAATGGCACAACCCGCTAGCAAAATTTATTGAAACACATCCAAATAACACTCCAAAAATGTAAGATACTTGTCAATTTTATAAATTTACTAGGTTTGCACACTACTACAAAAAATAACTTTTAGGGACATTTGTTTAGAGGCAATAAATAAATAATCGCTAAATGCTCCCTAAATTCGAGTATTACTGGCATTTGGGCATTTGCCAGGAAAAAAAATATAATTACTAGCGTTTAAAATTAATTTTGCTATATAATTTTTACTTAATATATATTCTTCCTAAAGTTTATTTCCCCGTAAAATCCCTCTACAACAAATTCACCCACACAGATTAGGGCAAACCTCTCTTCCTCATCCTCCAAATTCACTCATACGAATTAGGGGCAAACCTCACTTCCTCATCGGCCATGGCGCAAACTCGTCTCTCTCGTCCTTACAGGTAATCTATGTACTCTTCTTGTCTCTGTTCCTGCTCTCTCACTAGGTATTCTTTTTTTTGATTTTGCAAATCCATCTCTCTTGTGTTTCCTTTCCCCTTATTGAATTGATGTAGGTTCATGCACTCTGTATTCGCTTTTTCATCAACCAATTTGGTTAATTACATATGTATGACGATGTGTAATGAGACCTGTGTTATTGATTTCTTATTGATTCAATTTTTCCGTGAAAAAAATCTTTTTTCCATCAGTTAAAAAGTGCAATTTTGAGTATTTGTAAAATTATTAGTTGCTATAGAGATGATTTCCTATAGAACCTCGGCTCAAAAGAGATGTTTCTGAAACAGAACTGCTAGAAAAATATGTCAGCAAAAGAGCAAGAGATAAAGCAGGAAAAAAACAACGAGTAATACACATTAAAAATAATAGAACACGAGACTACTTAATAATACTACATAAGTAAGGAATAAAGAGTAAACATATATATATTTGTTGTCATTCTCTTAAATTAGCAAAAGAGAATCTCAAGAACTAATGAGAATCCTCAATTAGAATCTAAAAATATGAGTATTAGATAACTTTAAGCTCAAGATTACACACTAAGATGGGAAAGAGGCAAATGAGAAAACTTGCTCAACGAAAAGATTCTGAATACTCATATCTCATAAGTAGGTTGTGAGGTCATTTGAGGATCCTTATTCTAGTATCACCAGATCAAGTACAAACCAAGCGCTAAGTATGATAGCTTGAATGAAACCTCTCAAGTAGAGAATTTTCTTAAAAGAAATTTAAGGGACCCCATTCCCATCAACTTTTTGAACAAAAGTAAACCATTTCTTGTATTTTTGGATTAAAAAAAGGTAGATACATCACTACTTTTATATGAAGTACACAACTTTATATGAAGAACACAACATACGCATACCTCAAAAAGTCAAATTAGTTGAAAATCGAGAAATAGTATTTTATTTAAAGTACTATGCTATCACCTGTTTCTCCATCCATCAAGATCTGAAACTAGAGTATGTTTTTTTGAAGTGATAGTGTTATTAAAAAAAAGCGTCAATAATATGCTATTACTTCAATCGGTTACTCGTGCTTTAAGTGTTGTTGTGTGATTCTTCTGTGGTCTTATCGTAAGAGAGGTAATATAAAAGTAAGCTTTATTTCAAGCATCATTGTAGATTCCAAATATATTTAAAAGGTTATACATCTTTACATGAGTATAATGAATTTACTTGAGTATTTAAAAAACTCATAAACAGATCTTGGCTAATTAAGAACCTGAAAAATGCACACTTTAATTATTTTACATGTTTCATTCAAAATCAACAAAATACAAAATTTAGATTCCATCTCTCAAAAACATATTATTAAATACATTAGGTGCATTATCCGCCTCAAATTAGTTGTTAATCCACACAAAATACATCAAAAGGCATAATGCATGTCGAAAACAGGAACAACTGCTAACATGCATATAAAACATCTAGTAGACATATTGTTATCAAAGAAATTATATCCCTCTAATTTATAATGATGATGCATCTTTCAGTGATTGCACAATATATAGAAATATAGTGAAAATCTACGAAGAAAGAAACATAACCAAATATTGTTAGTGCTATCGGGCATATTATCGAATATCTTGAGTGCGCAAAGTATCATAGCATAGAGAAGTAGTGAAATATGAAATTCCTTTGCCAAAACTTGTACAAATATTAACCCCTGCAAAAGAAGTAGATTAGGAGAAAGTCTTCTAAAAACAGAGAAATTCGAGCCAGAAAAGAAAAAGCACATGAAAAATTTAACATTCAATCACAAAAAAAGTTTTTGGAGATTTTAAATTATAAATTATATTTACAATGTATAATATTTTTATTTTCACGGCGATTCTTAAATACTACTTCAAAAGTTTTAGGAGATATCAAATTATAATTATATTAAAGATATACAATTAATTCGCATAGCTTAGAAACATCAAAAGTAGATATAAACCCCACATTATTTATGCTAAAAGCTTCAAAAGCATAAAAATGATACCACATTATTTCTGTTAAAATTCAAAAACAGTCTTTTTGATATCATATTATATGTCAAAACAATCTCAAATGCACCACCTCTTTTTGATATCATATTATATAAACTAGTAAATAGGACTAATTGTTTAACGTAAAAGAATACTTTCGAGTTATTTTTTAAAAACACTAAAACTCTAACGCCACCCCCAAAATCTTAAATTATTCCCTTTTGAAAGTTCAAAGGTTTTTATGTACTATCGATAAACTGAATCAAATCAGAACAAGAGCTTCATTTATCTGATCAGTCGGCAATGGAGGTACATCTCAATCACTCTTAACAAATTTATATGTTTCTACTTCTCTTTCTCTCAAACCCCCATTGTTGATTATAAAACTTATCTGCTCTTTTCATTATTATTTTTTAGGGTGGATCATCTTTGGAACAAGTTTAAAACCAAAAAGGTGAATTCATCATGAATGAAAGCACTGGTAGTACAGAAATCAACAATGATGAAATTTTGTCACTTTCTGATAAACCCTACGTTGGTATGGTTCTTACTAAGAGCAGTGTCAAGCCCATCTATAGTTTGGTAAATCTCATTTCCTCCCTCCTATTTCTATATAAAACTCCCTCTTTTGTTACTCCCTCCGTTTCAAAAAGGATGGCCTAGTTTGACTTGGAACGGAGTTTAAGAAAAGAAAGAAGACTTTTTAATCTTGTAGTTCTAAATTAAAGTTCTGTCAAATGTACCAAAATACCCTTTAATCTTGTGGTCTTAAGTTTGCCACGTGAAAAGTTAAAGTTAAAGTGTTGCCAAAAAAGGAAAGGGGTCATTCTTTTTTAAACAGACTAAAAAGAAAATAGGGACATTCTTTTTGAAACGGAGGGAGTAGTATTTATTCAAGGTCATAATTCAAGATTCAACACTTACAACTTATCCTTCAAGGTTCATAGATCATATATTGAAATCACACTTAGAATTACTAATAGAAGCATGGAATAAACAAGATTAATTACTAAATACACATACATACTATCCCACATATTCATAATTCATAAAGAAACCCATCATAATTTTTAAAAAGTTGGGGGCATGGAAAAACACATGGGTTCAAGGGAAATTGTAACGACCTGCTTAGTCGTTTTGAGCAGCAGATTTTATTTCTGGAAAACTGTCTGAGACGACGTATCCAACGACGGACCGTCATGGGAACGACGGACCGTCGAGGGGGTCTCATTCCAAACACTTGGAATTCTTATGTTTGAGTGCTGAAATCGACTCTCTGAACTCTGTGACGGACCTGCAGGACGGACCGTCACAGACATGACGGACCGTTGTGAGGTTCCGTTTCAAAACACTTCAACTCTTGAGAATTGGGTACTGAGAGCAATTCTCTGAACCCTGTGACGGACCTACAGGACGGACCGTCACAGACATGACGGACCGTTGTGAGGTTCCGTTTCAAAGCACTTCAACTCTTGAGAATTGGGTACTGAGAGCAATTCTCTGTCCGTCGTGACGGAAGTGCAGGACGGACCGTCGTAGGTACGACGGACCGTCTCAGACTCATCAAGGAAATTGAGTCTCTGAAGGTTGTGACGAACCTGCAGGACGGACCGTCGTAGGCATGACGGGCCGTCACAGGTTGCGTCATCCCAGTCTGGGTCGAATTTCTGGGTAAGTTTTAAAGGGGAGTTTTGGACTATTCTTGCTATAATTATAAATTTCGTGGGTCAATGTTAATAACTCAAATTCTTGGGGGTGTAAAGGAGATGACCTTGAGTTACTTATTGGGTTATTTTCTCATCTTTTATACCTAATTATATGCTAATTAGGGAAAAGAGAGAGAGTTTGGAAGAAGAAAAAATAGAGAGAAGAAGGAGAGAAAGAACGATCGATAGAGAGAGACAAACAAAGAGGAAACAAAAAGCTTTGAGAGATTGCTTGCTTGATCACGAATCCTCGGTGAAGGTAGGTTATGGTTTTTGATACTATTCGTAGTAAACTCTTAATAGCGAATGATATGTATTGGTAGTATTGTAAACCCTTCTATATGCTTAATTGTATGCTTGCATGAATGTGATTATGTGATTGTGATAAAATAAGCATAATGAAGCTATTGAATCCAAAATCTTGAAGAAACCCTAATTCACCTTGTTATTGATGATGCCTTGGTATAAAAGAAGGCTTGATGAACTAAAGTAATGAGATTGATGATGCCTTGGTATAAGAGAATGCTTGATGAATTGTTAGAATGATGTTAGTGGATCGGAGTGTCACGTTTCGACACATAGTATTAGGGGATCGGGTGTCACGAACCGACACGTAGAAGTAGGGGATCGGAGTGTCACGTACCGACACATAGTAGTAGGGGATCGGAGTGTCAGACAGTTTTTCCAGAAATAAAATCTGCTGCTCAAAACGACTAAGCAGGTCGTTACAAAATTAGTTTTGTATCTAACCCAAGCTATATGTATTCTTTCGTAGGGCATGTCGATAACAAAAGTAACACACTCCATATGTCTAGCCAAGTACCTATCAGTTCCATTGTAATGGTCATATCATGACCTTCTTTGGTATACATTCAATCTATGGAACCACAAAAGAGATTATGACCTCAATTGGTGTAACATCATTCGCTAATATCAACGATATTTTTCAAGGTTACACTATTCATTATCTAGCTAACTCTTTAAACATTTAACTTCTAATTGTCGAACCACTCCAGATATTGTTTATACCACATAAGTACTATTTTATTTATTTATTTATTTATTTTACTATGGTAACTAACCTTACTCAACCCCTTCAAATATGATCACACATTCCTTTCATAAAAATATCATTTCCACCTTAATACCAGATTTAATTAACATCCAACCAATACACGACACGCCAATTATTCACAAAAGGAATTACGCACGAGTCATCACATAAATGAGAGTGAATGGAGTGAAGCGATAAGAATCAAAATGGGACCAAGTACGCACAATAGGGATCCAAGAAGTGAAGATATTTCCTAAAAGCCATTATCCTCTCGAAGATAAGTACAGACGTCTCCGTACCGATCATCGAGACTCTATTTAGACTCGACTTATACACACGTGAGATCTATGAACCTGGGGCTCTGATACCATTTTGTCACGACCCAAAAATGGGAGTGATGGCACTCGTCTTATCCCACCAAGACAAGTCAGCCTAAAACTCAACTATTACAATAAAATGCGGAAAAATTACTATCAACTTACATTATACCCCAAAACCTGGTTGTCACGTGTACAAGACTCTAAAGTATTACATTTGAATCAAAAGAAAAACTCAAGTCTCATATGATATTGTTTCTAGAGTAGAACAAAATCATAAACAGGAGTAAGAAGGTATGCTGAGATGACCAACAACTACCTCACAAATATCCGGAAGCCTCGGAAAATAAGAGAATATATCATAAAGGTCCGGGCTAGTAACCTACAAAAAAATTGTAGAAGCAAGGGGTGAGTACCAAACCACACGGTACTCAGCAAGTAAACTTCTAAACACAAGCTAAGGGGATGAAATACAGGTACTCCTACCACCCCCAACCGAACCTCCACAACTACAACCTGCATTAAATAATCAGCCCAACCTAACAACTCACGGTTTACAGCGCACATAGTTCAACAAGAACACTTACAAATTACATATCCTCAACAACAACACTTTGAAAAATTACATGTTCTCAACAACAACACTTTAACAAATTGCATGTCCTCAACAACAATACTTTAAGAAATTACATATCCTCAACAATGATACTTTAACAAATTACATATCCCCAACAACAATAATTTAACAAATTACATATCCTCAACAACAAGCTCAGTATTCATCAATCACCAATTCCACAGAAAGGTATTCACAAAATCAGCAAAACACAATATCAAGTTCACTAATGATAAGTATGTGCAATGCAATGTCAAGTATAATGATGCATGTCTGACCTAGTGATACACACCCGCTGTCTCTCAGTCCGGGACCCATGGGGGATATATCTGTCCATGCATCTGTTGCGGCGCACGACACGACCCTCGATAATAGTAACCATCGCGGCGCGCGATACGTCCCTCGAAATATAGTATCCATCGCGGCGCGCGATACGTCCCTCGAAATGGTACATCCTCTTTAAGATCTCATTCTTTCTCAATGCACATAACACTTGTCACAACCATATCTTAAAATAATGCAAATGACATGTTCACACAAATAAAAAAGATATGACCATTTTCATAAAATTGCACAATTCACAACAACATCAACAATAATTCAACAAGCCTTTCAAACCATTCTCCATTATCAACACATCACACATAAGCAATTATTCACATTGCCTTTTATTACCCTTTGTTTTCATCATTAAAACTAATCAATGTGGACAAGTCAACCCATCACCAAGTCCCATTACTTCCACACATATACCACAAGGAAATACACGCATTTCATACACTTAACAAGAGTTTAGAAATTCACTTGCCTCAAATAGTCGAACAATGACTCCAGAACTTGAGCCTTCCTCTTTCGGTTGACTTCCAAACCAATAAAATCTATTCAAATAAATAACCACGATATGATTTCGAAACTAACAACATCCATATTGCTATATCTCTAGCTTAGACCCAAAACTCATCCGAATTTATAATAAAGTTTCTAAATCTTTATTCCAACCAATTGGTCAAATCTCATATTTTCTGAATTTCAAGTTTGAAGTTAAATCTTAATTCTCCGAATAACATAATTCTAATGATATTCTTATAATATACTATACCTAATATTTAATTATCTATATCAATATGTCAAAACTTAAATTATGATAGAATATCTATAAGAATAATTCCAACCCTACATGAATTCAACTAGCAGTAACCCAGTAATGATTCAATATACACAAACATACCCACATTGTCCAAAACTTATCAAAATCGTAAGTTTCAAATGATTAGCTCATTATTGGATCCTTAAATTCATTAAATAATAATGATAATTGAATACAATTTGGCTGCCATATTTGTTTTGGCCGAAATCTTTATCTAAATTAAACAACCACATACATGGCTCTTTCTTAAATATATAATATTATATTAATGTATGCTACTAATCTTAGCAATTACTTACATGATAATAAGAATGTGACTTGAAATTGTACCCGAAGCACGAAGTGTTTTCTTGTTGCGCCGATTGTGCCTCTTTCGTATAATCTTTCTTTTCCTCTTTAAATTTTGAACTAAAATGTTAAACCCTACTAGTTTATTTCCTTATTTTAATGTATTTGAGCCAAGTAATATATTAAATAAATTATGGATTAAGCTCATTAGTCCCCAAATAATATTAATTATTTAAAATAACCCCTCATCTAACCATTGTAATTATCAAATAGCTAAAAAAATTTAAATTAACTTCACAAATTGATCAAAAGTGAATCGGGGCAACTACCGAGATGAGCAAAAATGGAAATTTTGAATAAATTTTTGAAAATGACCTTCTGGGTCATTACATAGAATTAGCACCAGGAAGTAAAATATTTACAGCAAGATGTAAAAACCTATATATATTAACAACAAAACATAAAGTAATGGCAAAAAATAAAATTGATAGAATAAAAATAGAAAACCCTTTTGACCAAGTAATTACAATAATAGATAATAATGATTATAGTTATAAAGAAATTGACATGGAAGAAGATTTAGAAATAGTAAAAGAAAGAATAAGTACTTCAAGCATACCAAATATATTAAATAGAACTACTTCATCAAGAGCCAGTACGTCCAAAAGAAAATATGAAATTCCTAAAATATTAAATACAGAAGAAGAAACACCAAATTATTATTTTATAACTGGAATAATTAATGAAAAAAGATATAGGATATTAATAAATACAGGACAAGAAGATAATTACATAATTAGAGAATTAGTTTTAGATACAGAAATTATAAAAACAGGACATGTATGCCTTGGATTACCTAGTGAAATTGTAACTATAAATGAAGAAATAGTAGAAAAAGAAATAATTATAGGAGGAATATTATTATTAATACCATTTAAAATTTACCAAGGAAATCAAAATATTACTTTAGGAATAAAATGGTTAAATCAATTTAAACCATATAAAATAGAAGATGAACAATTAATCATAACCTGTCAAAATAAGAAAATAATTATAAAAAGAAGAAAATGAGTAATGAAGATATATATACTTGCAAAAATTATTGTAGAAGGATATCACAACAGATATTATACACCTATGATAGATACAGGAGCAGAGACAAATATATGTAAATATAATTGTTTACCAGAAGATAAATGGGAAAAATTAAAAACACCTATGGTAGTAACAGGATTCAACAATGAAAGTAGTATGATTACATATAAAGCAAAAAATATAAAAATACAAATATGGGATAAAATCTTAATAATAGAAGAAATGTATAATTTTAAATTTACAACAAAAGATATGTTATTAGGAATGCCATTTTTAGATAAACTATATCCTCATATTATAACTAAAACTCATTGGTGGTTTACTACACCATGTGGATATAAAATAGGAGCAAAAAGAGTAAATAATAAGCAAAGAAAATCAAAAGAATGGATAAAAGGAAGTGAAAAAATAAATCAAGAAATGGAAAACATAAATAGAAAACAAATAAACCAACTAGAAATTATCATATTTACAATAGATAAGGTTAAAATAATAAATGAACATTTAGAACTCTTATACAGTGAAAATCCATTAGAAGGATGGGAAAAACATAAGACAAAAGTAAAAATTGAATTAATAGATGAAAATAGTATAATAACGCAAAAACCATTAAAATATAATTTTGATGATTTAAATGAATTTAAAATGCATATAGATGAACTATTAAATAATAATTATATACAAGAGAGTAATAGTAAACATACAAGTCCAGCATTTATAGTAAATAAACATAGTGAACAAAAAAGAGGTAAAAGTAGAATGGTTATAGATTATCGTAATCTAAATGCTAAAACTAAAACTTATAATTATCCAATACCAAATATATTAAAAATAAGACAGATACAAGGATATAACTATTTTAGTAAATTTGATTGTAAATCAGGATTTTATCATCTAAAACTAGAAGAAGAATCTAAACAACTAACAGCATTCACAGTACCACAAGGTTTCTATGAATGGAATGTTTTACCATTTGGATATAAAAATGCACCAGGTAGATATCAACATTTTATGGATAACTATTTTAATCAATTAGAAAATTGCATAGTTTATATAGATGATATATTATTATTCTCTAGAACACAAGATGAACATATTAGGTTATTAGAAAAATTTATACATATAATTAAACAATCAGGTATAAGTTTAAGTAAAAAGAAAGCAGAAATTATGAAATCACAGATAGAATTTCTAGGAATACAAATAGATAAAAATGGTATAAAAATGCAAACACATATAGTACAAAAAATAATTAATCTTGATGAAGATATAGATACAAAAAAGAAACTACAATCCTTTTTAGGATTAGTAAACCAAGTAAGAGAATATATACCAAATTTAGCAGAATACTTAAAACCATTACATCGAAAACTTAAAAAAGATGTTGAATATTATTTTGATAAAAAAGATAAAGAACATATAAGAAATATTAAGAATTTATGTAAAAAATGACCAAAACTTTATTTTCCTAATGAAAATAAGATATTTATTTATATAGTTGAAACATATTCAAGCAATCATAGCTATGGATGAGTTTTAAAATATAAATATGAAAATGAAAAAATGGAACACCATTGTAGATATTATTCAGGATATTATACAGAAGCACAAATAAAATGGGAAATAAATAGAAAAGAATTATTTGCATTATATAAATGTTTATTAGCATTTGAACCATATATTGTTTACAATAAATTTATTGTAAGAACAGATAACACACAAGTAAAATGGTGGATAACTAGAAAGATAGAGGATTCAGTTACAACAAAAAAAATAAGGAGATTGGTATTAAATATATTAAATTTTACATTTACAATTGAGGTAATTAAAACTGACAAAAATATGGTTGCAGATTACCTATCAAGACAAAGGTACACAAACTGAACAAGAAAAAGATATGATGGAAGAGATACTCAAATCCATTACTACACTTTGTAATAAAGTGGACAGTATGGACAAAGAGATACAAAAGCTAAAGACTAATGAAGTTAATCTGAAGTCTAAAGCTAAAGATAGTAGTCAGCAGCATGACTATAAAAATGCGGAGCTATGTCGATCGGAAGACAATAAAATTCCAGAGCTAGTAGGAGACGTTGGGAAACTCCGAAAAACCCAAAATAATTTATCTAACATTGCAGGTACAAGTGCAGGTATAGTTGGACAACCTACAAAATCACAATACAAAAATATCAATTTAAATACTATGTTTACAAACCCATTTACTCCAAAAATACAAAGACCAGTTATGACACCACCCCAAGTAAATACCTATGCAGCAAGCCTACACCAAGATAAAAAGATATACAACCATTTGTACCAAACCTACATACAAAATATATATAAAATCCAAACATTCTTAAACCAAAATCGAAGGTCAGTTACAACCACAAACCTAAACCAAGATTATATAACCCAAAAATTACAAGGATATAATAAACTCATTGCCCAGCCAAAAACCAATTCAAATCTAGTTAAAACATGTTACCACTATGGCTTACTTAGTACTGTATATACATACGATGGAGAAGAGTTACAAGGAATACCAGAAATACATAAGGCATTTTTAACCTATAAAAGAATTACAAAAGGAGATTTATTTTTCATAAAATTCTACACAGCACCAGCAGAGATATTATATGATGAGATAAAACCAGTGATCCAAGTTGTGAAGCTAGGATTGACAAGAACTATGTTAATACCAGAAGATATATCAATACAACCAGAAATACCTATAATAGAAATACCAGATTTCTACGCAAATAAAAGAATTATTGGAATCTCTACTATTATCCAAGAATTAGTAGACAATTATTTAAATGGTAATGATATATGGAGCTATTATGCTAGAGAACAAGTAATGATTTATTCAAATTCAAGGACTGTAAGAGAAGCAGATATGGCAGAAGTACAACAATGGATATTATCATTACTTAGACCAGAAGAAAAACCTACTACAAGAGCCTTGAAAAAAGAATTTATTTCTCAAAATTTATTAACCAGATATTGTAAGATAATTAGTCATAAATATCTAGATCATCGTTGTTCAAAATGCAATGGTGAAGAAGTAACAGAGATACCAGATGTACAGCTGGAATAGAAATATGTAAAAAGAAAAAAGAGATACTGCAGAAGATAAACACGTTGCAAGAAGATAAGAAGAAAAGTACAAAGGTGGCAGACAAAGACAAAGAGATATGACAGACATAGAGATAATAAAGAAAAGATTCATTGAAAAAATTGTAAAAGGAAAAGATATAAAGTAGTTTGTCTTGTTTTGTTTTGTAGTTTTGTAATAATTCATGAATTACTATTCATGAATAGTAAAAAACGTGTCACTGTGTAAATAGTATAGGCCAAGTTACTGTGTAAATAGTATGAGTCAAGTAACTGTGTAAATAGTAAAGGCCAATCATCCTTTAGTAAAGATGAAAGGTCATTAGGATTTTGTATAAAAGGAGGCATTTGTCAACATATAAAGGTCGTTAGGATTTCATTTTATTTATTTCACTAGTCAATGCAACTTCTTTTTCTTTCTCTTTTTCTATTTGTTTTTCTTTTTGTTTAGTTTCATATAATAATTTTAACTGAGCTAATTCTTTTTCTAATTCACTTATTTTTGTATTTTTTGTTTCTTCTATCTTTTGTACTTCTTGGCCTATACTATTTACACAGTGACATGTCTTTTACTATTCATGAATAGTAATTCATGAATTATTACAAAACTACAAAACAAAACAAGACAAACTACTTTATATCTTTTCCTTTTACAATTTTTTCAATGAATCTTTTCTTTATTATCTCTATGTCTGTCATATCTCTTTGTCTTTGTCTGCCACCTTTGTACTTTTCTTCTTATCTTCTTGCAACGTGTTTATCTTCTGCAGTATCTCTTTTTTCTTTTTACATATTTCTATTCCAGCTGTACATCTGGTATCTCTGTTACTTCTTCACCATTGCATTTTGAACAACGATGATCTGGATATTTATGACTAATTATCTTACAATATCTGGTTAATAAATTTTGAGAAATAAATTCTTTTTTCAAGGCTCTTGTAGTAGGTTTTTCTTCTGGTCTAAGTAATGATAATATCCATTGTTGTACTTCTGCCATATCTGCTTCTCTTACAGTCCTTGAATTTGAATAAATCATTACTTGTTCTCTAGCATAATAGCTCCATATAGCATTACCATTTAAATAATTGTCTGCTAATTCTTGGATAATAGTAGAGATTCCAATAATTCTTTTATTTGCGTAGAAATCTGGTATTTCTATTATAGGTATTTCTGGTTGTATTGATATATCTTCTGGTATTAACATAGTTCTTGTCAATCCTAGCTTCACAACTTGGATCACTGGTTTTATCTCATCATATAATATCTCTGCTGGTGCTGTGTAGAATTTTATGAAAAATAAATCTCCTTTTGTAATTCTTTTATAGGTTAAAAATGCCTTATGTATTTCTGGTATTCCTTGTAACTCTTCTCCATCGTATGTATATACAGTACTAAGTAAGCCATAGTGGTAACATATTTTAACTAGATTTGAATTGATTTTTGGCCGGGCAATGAGTTTATTATATCCTTGTAATTTTTGGGTTATATAATCTTGGTTTAGGTCTGTGGTTGTAACTGACCTTGGATTTTGGTTTAAGAATGTTTGGATTTTATATATATTTTGTATGTAGGTTTGGAACAAATGGTTGTATATCTTTTTATCTTGGTGTAGGCTTGCTGCATAGGTATTTACTTGGGGTGGTGTCATAACTGGTCTTTGTATCTTTGGAGTAAATGGGTTTGTAAACATAGTATTTAAATTGATATTTTTGTATTGTGATTTTGTAGGTTGTCCAACTATACCTGCACTTGTACCTGCAATGTTAGATAAATTGTTTTGGGATTTTCGGAGTTTCCCAACGTCTCCTACTAGCTCTGGAATTTTATTGTCTTCCGATCGACATAGCTCCGCATTTTTATAGTCATGCTGCTGACTACTATCTTTAGCTTTAGACTTCAGATTAACTTCATTAGTCTTTAGCTTTTGTATCTCTTTGTCCATACTGTCCACTTTATTACAAAGTGTAGTAATGGATTTGAGTATCTCTTCCATCATATCTTTTTCTTGTTCAGTTTGTGTACCTTTGTCTTGATAGGTAATCTGCAACCATATTTTTGTCAGTTTTAATTACCTCAATTGTAAATGTAAAATTTAATATATTTAATACCAATCTCCTTATTTCTTTTGTTGTAACTGAATCCTCTATCTTTCTAGTTATCCACCATTTTACTTGTGTGTTATCTGTTCTTACAATAAATTTATTGTAAATAATATATGGTTCAAATGCTAATAAACATTTATATAATGCAAATAATTCTTTTCTATTTATTTTCCATTTTATTTGTGCTTCTGTATAAGATCCTGAATAATATGTACAATGGTGTTCCATTTTTTCATTTTCATATTTATATTTTAAAACTCCTCCATAGATATGATTGCTTGAATATGTTTCAACTATATAAATAAATATCTTATTTTCATTAGGAAAATAAAGTTTTGGTCATTTTTTACATAAATTCTTAATATTTCTTATATGTTCTTTATCTTTTTTATCAAAATAATATTCAACATCTTTTTTAAGTTTTCGATGTAATGATTTTAAGTATTCTGCTAAATTTGGTATATATTCTCTTACTTGGTTTACTAATCCTAAAAAGGATTGTAGTTTCTTTTTTGTATCTATATCTTCATCAAGATTAATTATTTTTTGTACTATATGTGTTTGCATTTTTATACCATTTTTATCTATTTGTATTCCTAGAAATTCTATCTGTGATTTCATAATTTCTGCTTTCTTTTTACTTAAACTTATACCTGATTGTTTAATTATATGTATAAATTTTTCTAATAACCTAATATGTTCATCTTGTGTTCTAGAGAATAATAATATATCATCTATATAAACTATGCAATTTTCTAATTGATTAAAATAGTTATCCATAAAATGTTGATATCTACCTGGTGCATTTTTATATCCAAATGGTAAAACATTCCATTCATAGAAACCTTGTGGTACTGTGAATGCTGTTAGTTGTTTAGATTCTTCTTCTAGTTTTAAATGATAAAATCCTGATTTACAATCAAATTTACTAAAATAGTTATATCCTTGTATCTGTCTTATTTTTAATATCTTATTTGGTATTGGATAATTATAAGTTTTAGTTTTAGCATTTAGATTACGATAATCTATAACCATTCTACTTTTACCTCTTTTTTGTTCACTATGTTTATTTACTATAAATGCTGGACTTGTATGTTTACTATTACTCTCTTGTATGTAATTATTCTTTAATAGTTCATCTATATGCACTTTAAATTCATTTAAATCATCAAAATTATATTTTAATGGTTTTTGCGTTATTATACTATTTTCATCTATTAAGTCAATTTTTACTTTTGTCTTATGCTTTTCCCATCCTTCTAATGGATTTTCGCTATATAATAGTTCTAATTGTTCATTTATTATTTTAACCTTATCTATTGTAAATATAATAATTTCTAGTTGGTTTATTTGTTTGCTATTTATGTTTTCCATTTCTTGATTTATTTTTTCACTTCCTTTTATCCATTCTTTTGGTTTTCTTTGTTTATTATTTACTCTTTTTGCTCCTATTTTATATCCACATGGTGTAGTAAACCACCAATGAGTTTTAGTTATAATATGAGGATATAGTTTATCTAAAAAATGGCATTCCTAATAACATATCTTTTGTTGTAAATTCAAAATTATACATTTCTTCTATTATTAAGATTTTATCCCATATTTGTATTTTTATATTTTTTGTGTCACGATCCAAAATTGGACGTGATGGCACTCGTCTTATCCCACCAAGACAAGTCAGAATTCCTTCTGTGGTTTCACAGATTGAGTGTATACCAAAGAAGGTCATGATACGACTATTACAATGGTACTGATGGGTACTTGGTTAGAATTATGGAGTGTCTTACTTTTGTTATCGACCTGCCCTATGAAAGAATACATATAGCTTGGGCTAGCTATATGGAGCGAATTTGATAATATTTTAAAGTTATTCGATAGGTAAAAATGTGTGGGCTATTTAGATACAATCTTCTCGATAAGTATGATGTGTTCTAGTGGTGGATGTAACAGACTTTCACAAAGTGGTTCTAATAATTTATAAAAATAGATATGTTGATTGTTAAGCGTGAATACTAACTACATAAGAAGTTATCAATTGTATCACATGATCATATAATAAAGTTCAATATTGCATTCATATTTGAGAAACCAACTAGGTTGTTACTATAGAAGAATGAGTTAATTAATTGATAGGTAACTGTGAGATGTGAACTAGTTTGGTACTGACTTACTAGGGGTTTATCATCGAAGTTTTATAAAGATTGAGTTTTAATTGGGTGACAAGTAATCAGGTGTGGAAGGTTTTTATGTCTAGCTAGATTGTTCAAATTAGGATAGGTAACTTATGGATATTCGGCAGAGTGGACCTATAGTTCTACATGATTAATGAGGATTTTAAGGGATTGAAACTACTTGATGGGATGATATAAGCAGTTATAATGCATTACGTAGGTCTTTTATAGTGAGTAAAGGTTATCAGCTTATAGTATACCAAATTATTGGAGTGACCAAGAATTTCTTAAGTGTTGACATAAGGTATATGATGATTTGAAGGATAGATGAAACTTGGTATGTGAGTGATACCGTGTTGTTGACCATGGGTGTGATTCAATTATCGTGTCGCAATGGAAAGTACTTTTCGAATTGAAATTAGTATTTTCCGTTTTGGGTGTGACCTGTATTTGTCATGAAATGATTAAATGGAAAGAAAGAGAGCCATAGTTGAAAATTTTTAAAGGCTACAATGCGTTTGTTAAGAAAATTTTGATAGTAGTTACAGTTTGAGAGTAAGGTAAATGGTCGGTGTGGATATGATGTTTGTTAGTATCAACAGTGGTGGCTTTAATGGAGTGTTGTGAGAACTATGTTGAATTTTATGAATCAAGTATTTGTTATATTGTAATGAGTATTAGACTGGTTGATTGTGGGAGACTAAAAATCAAAGAAAGGGAGTCATATGAATGAAAAAGTTTGATATGGCACTATGGAAGAAGTATCTAGTGTTATTCGACTTTGGTTCGTATATTCTTATGTTGACCACCTATTTCTTTTCGGACATGATTTGGAGTATGATTCATTCCATATGTCCACGTGTGTTTTTACATTTATGGGTGGATTTCTAGTGGTGGATCGGATGTACCGATCCTCTTATATCCTCTTGATAGAGTATGATCCTTTGGCAGACTTGGTCATTTCATTTATGATAAATTTGACGTTATTGGGATAATTAAAGTATCCAAATGTGTCTACAGACACAACCTTGCTTATAAGAACTTATATAAAGAGCTATTATGAAGAGTTACAATTGTCTAAGAAGTTAGAGGTTCTATATTTTTAAGTGTATCGCTTGTTGGGTTTAATCATTTCCTTCTTGGGGTTGGATAAGTTTGATTTTTCCTTGATGAGCACTCGATGTCTAAAGTTTGAAATTTTATAACTTAAACTCGTGAACAGATTGTGTTGTGCAAAGGAAATCACGATAAGATTTGTGATGGTTTCAGCATTGTATGTGGGTTGTAATTTTTTCAGGTTAACTTCTAGTTGTGATCGATATTGGTTAAGAAGGTTATCTTAATTATGTGAAAAAAAGATTTGTCATGATGATTCTATTATGGTCCACTAAATCTTAGTTCAGATTGGGTTCATGGGTTAGATCTTCCAAAGTTCGATTCGGAAGTTCAATTGTTAGTAGATGATCTTGATGAAATGGTCTCAAATATGAGCTCACCTGAAGAGAGAAATACGACTTTGAAAGTCATACCTTAGGCTATTGGTATCCCTTAGTATTTGACTTTCTTTTAGTTTATGTTCGAGGACGATTATGGTTTTAGTGGTGGATAATGTAATGACCCAACAAATTATTTTTGAGAATATAGAACTATTTGTTTTACTTGAGTTAATTAATTGATGGGTAACTGTAGATAATTGACATAATCAATAATTAATGAACTAAAGTGATAATTAATTTGAAACCCTATACTACTTGACCCTTATATGATAAGATAAGTGAGTAAAATTTATCACTTTTAATACTAATTAATTTAGAAAAAGAAATAAGAAAAAGGAAAATAGAACGGACGAAGGGTTTATCGCCGACTACAGAATTGCTGAAGGTAAGCAATTTTAACCTCCCTATTCATGCAATTGAATTAATTGCTTTTGATAATGATTATGCTTTCATTAAATGCTACCTATATATGTATATAACAATATTATAATAGCATAAAATTGAAGAGGGGCTGCGGGAATCAAGAAAAAAATAAAATAAAAATGGCAGATCTTGTATCTATATATATATTCAAATTAATTTGGAGAAAGTGGATGTTTTGGTGTTGGCCAATCAAATTGTTGGAAGTAGTAAGGCCGCTATTGTTTTATTTTCTTTTTTTAATTATTATTAAATTAATGTTCGTAGATATGATAAAGTGAAGGTGGCAGTGGTGATGGCATTATCATCATTGTGGAGGCTTATAAACATAGGGACAAGAGACAGTGTTATCGTTATTAGCAATTAGTATATAATTATTGGATGTCAATTGGTCGGTGAGGGAATTGATTGGTTAGGAATTTATATACATGTATATTTTTCATATGTGATACCAACAAATTCAAGTAGTAAATAAGTTGAATGCTCACTAAATGTTTTAGACTGTTACTATGTACATTAAGGCCTTTGGATTTATTGATTTTCACCATTGATTTCATAACCAGTAGTTCCGAAAATTTGCAATTTCTTATGTTATCATCACCTTGTAATTCTAGTTTTGATATATTAGAATAGGTGATTAAATATTAGGTGTATCGTATTTTAGTGAATGCCATTAGATCTCCGATATTTAAAGGAATTGGTAGAATTGACAAGTTAACGGGCATCGAGAATCACAAACTTGCTTATAAATTTGGGTGAATTTTTAAGGTGAATGTCAAACACATAATAATGTGGGTATTGTTAGTTCCGAAACCTTATAGTGAATATATATACTTGAATAGGTTGCATCGATTCGGAAGCTCAACGGAAAGGGAAGGCTCAAATCCTAGAGTGATTATTCGATTGGCTAAGGCAAGTGGATTTCTAAACCCTTGCTAAGTGTATGAAATGCGTGTATTTCCTTGTGGTATATGTTTGGGAGTAATGGGACTTGGTGATGGGTTGACTTGTACACATTGATTAATTCTAATGATGAAAACAAAGGGTAAAAAAAAAGGCAATGTGAATAATTGCTTGTGTGTGATGTGTTGATAATAAAGAATGGTTTGAAAAGCTTGTTGAATCATTGTTGATGTTGCTGTGAATTGTGCAGTGTTATGAAAATAGTCATATCCTCTTTATTTGTGTGAACATGTCATTTGCATTATTTTAAGACATGGTTGTGACAAGTGTTATGTGCATTGAGAAAGAATGAGAACTTAAAGAGGATGTACCATTTCGAGGGACGTATCGCGCGCTGCGATGGATACTATATTTCGAGGGACGTATCGCGCGCCGCGATGGATACTATATTTCGAGGGACGTATCGTGCGCCGCGACAGATGCATGGACAGATATGTCCCCCATGGGTCCCGGACTGAGAGACAGCGGGTGTGTGTCACTAGGTCAGACATGCATCATTATACTTGACATTGCATTCCATTGCATTGCACATACTTATCATTAGTGAACTTGATATTGTGTTTTGCTGATTTTGTGAATGCCTTTCTGTGGAATTGGTGATTGATGAATACTGAGCTTGTTGTTGAGGATATATAATTTGTCAAAGTGTTGTTGTTGGGGACATGTAATTTGTTAAAACATCATTGTTGAGGATATATAATTTGTCAAAGTGTTGTTGTTGGGGACATGAAATTTGTTAAAGTGTTGTTGTTGAGAACATGTAATTTGTCAAAGTGTTGATGTTGAGGATATGTAATTTTCTTAAATGTTCTAATGGAACTACGTGCTATGTAAACTGTGAGTTGTTAGGTTGGGCTGATTTTTATGCAGGTTGTAGTTGTGGAGGTTTGGTTGGGGTGGTAGGAGTACCCGTATTTCATCCCCTTAGCTTGTGTTTAGAGGTTTACTTGCTGAGTACCGTGTGGTTTGGTACTCACCCCTTGCTTCTACAATTTTTTGTAGGTTACTAGCCCGGACCTTTATGATATATTCTCTTCTTTTTCGAGGCTTCTTGGAGATTTGTGAGGTAGTTGTTGGTCATCTCAGCATAACTTCTTACTCCTGTTTATGATTTTGTTCTACTCTAGAAACAATATCATATGAGACATATTTTTTTTTGATTCAATTGTAATACTTTAGACGCTTGTACACGTGACAACCAGGTTTTGGGGTTTTTATCAAGTTACTTATATTTATTTCCGCATATTATTGTAATTGTTGAGTTTTAGGCTGACTTGTTTGGTGGGATAAGACGAGTGCCATCACGTCCAATTTTGGATCGTGACATTTTGCTTTATATGTAATCATACTACTTTCATTGTTGAATCCTGTTACTACCATAGGTGTTTTTAATTTTTCTCATTTATCTTCTGGTAAACAATTATATTTACATATATTTGTCTCTGCTTCTGTATCTATCATAGGTGTATAATATCTGTTGTGATATCCTTCTACAATAATTTTTGCAAGTATATATATCTTCATTACTCATTTTGTTCTTTTTATAATTATTTTCTTATTTTGACAGGTTATGATTAATTGTTCATCTTCTATTTTATATGGTTTAAATTGATCTAACCATTTTATTCCTAAAGTAATATTTTGATTTCCTTGGTAAATTTTAAATGGTATTAATAATAATATTCCTCCTATAATTATTTCTTTTTCTACTATTTCTTCATTTATAGTTACAATTTCACTAGGTAATCCAGGGCATACATGTCCTGTTTTTATAATTTCTGTATCTAAAACTAATTCTCTAATTATGTAATTATCTTCTTGTCCTGTATATATTAATATCCTATATCTTTTTTCATTAATTATTCCAGTTATAAAATAATGATTTGGTGTTTCTTCTTCTGTATTTAATATTTTAGGAATTTCATATTTTCTTTTGGACGTACTGGCTCTTGATGAAGTAGTTCTATTTAATATATTTGGTATGCTTGAAGTACTTATTCTTTCTTTTACTATTTCTAAATCTTCTTCCATGTCAATCTCTTTATAACTATAATCATTATTATCTATTATTGTAATTACTTGGTCAAAAGGGTTTTCTATTTTTATTCTATCAATTTTATTTTTTGCCATTACTTTATGTTTTGTTGTTAATATATATAGGTTTTTACATCTTGCTGTAAATATTTTACTTCCTGGTGCTAATTCTATTCCTGATAATTTCCAATATAATACTAATGATTTATCTATGTTCCTATCTGTTAATGCTATTGAGTAATTTGCACTTATTATAAATTTAAATTTTTGGTATATTAAATTTCCTTTTACCGCACTAATTACACTTTTTTCTATAGGGTGTATTATTCTATCATCTGCTAAATATATTTCAATAGGTGTATCTATTCCTTCTCTAAAACATGCTTTTATTAATATTTCTGTTTCTCCTAAATGTACTGATTCTTCATTCTGATATTCTTCTTTAGATATTATTTTTATATCATTTTCAGTCATTATGTTTCTTCATTTATCATTTCATTATTTAATTCCATATTTATTTCTATATCTTCGGATTCAATGTCAGATAATTCATATATACTATCATTTTCACTTAATTCATAATCTATGTAATCTATCTGCATATATTTTTCATCATCCATAATTATTTCTGCAATTTGTTTACCTTTTAAATTTTTAGGTAATTTACAATCTCTAGCTAAATGTCCTAACTTTCCACAATTGTAACAAGTACAATCTGATAATTTTCTTTTTGGTCTATATGGTCTTTTTATTTTATAATTTTTTACATAATATCTTTTTCTTGGATTTTTATATTTACATCTGGTTTTAGTTTTTCTATAATTTTTATATTTTTTAGGTTTTTTATAATATTTATCTTTACAACCAAATTGTGGTGCTATCTTGTTTTTACAACATGCTAGATTTTTTATTAATACTTTTTCCATTTTTAATTTTTCTTTTTGATTTTCACATAATTGGATAAACCATTGTTGTAAAAATTTTACTCTAGCTCCTAAAGTATCTGTTATTCCTTCATTATTCCAATCTTTAATTATTTGTACTAAATGGTTCTGGTAATTTTGTAAAATATTGTTGTCTTATTTCTTTTGCTTCATCTATGTCATATCTGGCTTTATAATAATACTCTTTAAATGCACATGTATATTCTTCTATATAACACATATTACATATTGCTAATTTTGTCATAAGTTGTCTATTTATTATTTTTTCTTTATTTTGTTCTCTTATTTCTGTAGTCATACCTCCAAATTCATTTTTTATTGCTAATTCATATTTATCTAATATATCTATATTAGATGTTGCTGTTGATCCATCTATTTTTTTATCACTCCTAAGTGTTGCTATACTTTCTGATGGTAAATTTTCTATCCATAATTTTGTTGTTCCTACAAATGTCCTTTCGATATATCCTGGTGTATCTTTTACTGCTATTTTATTATCAACTAATTATTTAGATAAATTTCCTACCCATAATAAGATTACCTTGTTTATATCTATAACACAGTCTAAATCTAAAAAGTTATTTTGTTTCATTATTGGTCTAGGTATCCATTTTTTATTTAATCTACTATTCCATATTGTATTTGCTCTGTCTGATCTTTCATAACTTTCTGTATAATAGGTTGGTATTGATCTTCTAGGACTACTTCTTCTAGGACTACTCCTAGGACTATTTTCTGGAGTTTTAACTCTTGATGTACCTGGTTTATTTATATCTCCTGTATTTATTTCTAATTTTTTCAGTTTATCTACTTGTTCTAGAATTTCTGTATATGTTTCACTTATATCACTTATTTCTGAATTTTGATCATTCATTATATCTGATTCATTTATTTCATCATTAATTTCATTTATTTCAAGATTTTCATTTCATTTAATATTTGTTTCATTTTATTTATTTCACTAGTCAATGCAACTTCTTTTTCTTTCTCTTTTTCTATTTGTTTTTCTTTTTGTTTAGTTTCATATAATAATTTTAACTGAGCTAATTCTTTTTCTAATTCACTTATTTTTGTATTTTTTGTTTCTTCTATCTTTTGTACTTCTTGTTTTGCTTGTATTTTTATTTTTTCAATTTCTTTAGCTTTATCTATTTCTTCATTTTGTTTTGTTACTCTTATCATAGCTGTTAAACTGTCTTCTAATTTTGCTGTTTATTTTTCTAACATTAAATATAATTTATCTCCTATTTTTTTATATCTTCTTCCTAAATTTGAGAATATTATTTTTATTACTAGTCCTTCTTGGTTTTCATATGTTTTTTCGTCTACTGCAAATTCTTCTTTATTCATTATATTCATTATTATAACTTATATCATGTTGTAATTTATATTCTAGGCAATTTATTTGTATTTCTAACTCAAATAGAACTTTTCTTTGTATTGATATTACTTTACTACTTACTCCTGCAAATATATTTTCTTCTAATCTTTCTTTTTTAAATTCTAATTCGTATCTTTTTTCATTTATGTTATCTATCAGTTGTTGTTTATATGTTTCTCTGTCCATATTGTTTCTTCAAATAACAAATATATTTATATTCTGTTTTGGAAATTATATCTATCAACAAATTTTCTTTAATATCTTTTTTAGTAATTTTTAATAATTCATATTTTATATATAAATTATTTAACTTTTTCTTTATCTTTCTTACTTTTCTTTCTATATTGTTATTTACTTTTTTCATTTTTTAAGAAAATATTTTTTTTATAATATTCTTTTTTAACTAAATTTAATCTTTGTATTTCTTTAGCATTAGTTTCTATATATTCTAAATATTCTTCTTCTCTAAGATATATATATCTATTTACATTTTCAATTAAAAATTTTTCTTCTAGATCTATCTTTTCTTTAGTTTCTTTCCATAATTGCAAATATCTATAATTTATCATTGATCTCTATATAATTCTAGTTCATCAAATAAATAATCAATATCAAAATCATCTTATATATTTATTTCTGACCAATCATAAATTATTTCTTCAATTATTTCATATGTTACTAATTTATCATAGATTATTCTTCTTATATCAGCATCAAGATCTTTTAATATATAGAATAATAATATCATGTAATTAACATCATCATTTAATAAATAGGTAGTCATTTTATCATATTTTTGCTAAAATTTTATTCCTTCTAACCTCTTCACAGATTATACTTATTTATTATGTAATAATAATAATTTAATAATCATCTCGTCTAGTCACTACTATGGTTTTCTTCTTCAATCAGTTACCCTAACAGCGCCTCAACTCTGTGTACTCCCCTAAACGACCTTCTCTTTTGCCTACCGGTTTCCACTTTAGGATGGCATAGTCTGGGCTTACCTACTCTCAGAATATTTCCATAGCAAACCTTCTAAAGATGATTATTATAACATTATTAAAGCATAATAAATACTTATAATCAAAAAGAGATTATCAGGAATAAAGCAGTTTAGCTACTCATGAATAAAAATGAGTATACCTGTTCTTGTAGATTTTCCATATCTGATTTGTTTTCCATAACTAATATTTTATTTACTAGCTCTGATACCAATATGGGGGTTGGAAGCGGAATGAGAGAAAAGAGTGAAGAGAGAAGGGGGCTTGTTTTATTTATGTAGACAAATGCCTCCTTTTATACAAAATCCTAACGACCTTTCATCTTTACTAAAGGATGATTGGGGTCACAAACCTTACATTGAAAGAAAATACAATTCTTATACAATGTCTTTAATGAAAGAAAACTAGATATTACATATGTTTTCTCGAACATATGAATACATACCAAGAGTCTTGAGCGAACAATCTAATTTTTGAAGGTTCAACTCTAGAAATTCTCACTTTCCCCCCACCTACACCTGTTGATATAGAGAAGAATATGGAGTTAGTAAAATTAAGCACTAAGTATGATGACCATTCAAGAAATCATGTAAAAAGGGAAACTTTAGTTTAAATATGCTTTTCATGTCATTTTGATAAAACCATCATCATAAGATTTTAAGAGACATAACACAAGTCCAGATTCACATATAAATGTATTTCCAAGTAACATCAACATATAACACTTAATTCCATATTCATCAAATAATCCATTCATCGTTTTGACTTTCTACCCAAGACTACTCTAAGACCCACCTAATTACAACATGAAGAGACCGCTCATACACCCTAATCAAGCACACCTAAGTGTTCCTCAGAGCCACCCTTGATAAGAACCATTTTGTTCAACATCTTATTATTAGGAGAACATACATCACATAAGTCCTTCAGAAGTTAATTATACAATTAGGGCACTTCACATAATGGTCTTTGAATACCTATAGAACTAACTTTAGACTCTTCAAATCCTACTCATGCCATTTGTAGATAGCATCACATTCAAGTACCTACACATTGTAGAACCTATCCAATAAATAGAGTGTACATCACACATGATGAGAATAGACATTATTCAACATAGACCACACTAACAAGGTATGGAATCCTTTGTCATAAGACCACACACCATTGAAGGTGTTCTACTTTTCAAAGGTAGAACTAGGTTACATCCCATGTAGGAACATGGTTAAACGGATATAAATGGCGTCTTTGTACGCTAGTATCACTCTAAAGTAGAGCTACTACAACGAAAATATCCGCTTGGTGCTTATCCTTGGTTCTCATAGTGTCATATCATTCTTTCATATGTACTAGAGAGGGTCCCATGCTTAAGCCTACTTACCCATAGTACCTTTTTCCAAGAAGGGCATCAAGGAACTACCGTTCAAGGTTCATTTAGGATAGCTCTTATGACTTCCTTAGAGATTGTTCCATGTTGTTACATCCAAACTACCTCTAAGTCCATCATTACACTCAAGAAGGAGGGACCCATTACGATCTACTACTTCAACGCTTCATTATTAACCTTCTTTTCATATTCAGGGTTTCACCTTAGTCATTCATAGAAGTTTACCTACTATAGGTCTATCGATAGTATACTTTCATTCATTTATGGAAGGGAACCTACATAGGTCTACCGATCAAAGAAATTCATTCATTAATTCATGCATACATACATGACAAGATGCCTAAGCATACAAAGTCAAGAGATCACATTCACATTACTTTCATACATGTAACCCTCCTGAAGTCCAAGAGTTAATCTACAGACTCACATGATGAAGTAGTACTTTTAACAATGTTTATAGGTCTAAAATAAGGTATTGAAACTAATTACGAAATTTTAGAATCAAAACGTCAAGAAACGACCATGATGCCCCGTGAGTTTGTAACTTGAACTAGTGGTGCTAAAGTGGTTTCAAGAAGGTGTCAAAAGGGTGGTTCATGGGATGTTGATGGGAGTAGTCCTTGGGGACTAAGAAGGGGTTTAAGGAAGCAAGTCAAAGGCAGGGTTACCAACCTTCAAGGCCAAGCCAAAGCCAAAAGGCAAAGGCTGCCTCAGAAGGGAGGCTACTGCCACAACCTTCACGAGCATGACCACGACCAAGTGTGCAGCTCGTGAAGATTCCTTGGTCAGGGAAAATATGACATGAAGGGCTAGCTACTGGCCAAGTGGGGCGTGAAGGTGAGCGGGGTTTCACAGTTAAAGTTAAGTTGGACTTCACTTTTGGAAGTTCAACTTAATGAGGGGTAGTTTGGGTATTTTGGGGGTAGACTATATATTGATTTTAGGTCAATTAACACACATTTACCACTTCAATAACTCAAGCACAAATTGAAACCCAATTTCTCCCACTTATCTCTACATTTTCTCTCTATCTCATCCTCCATTGAAGAATCCAAGAAGCTTGAGGAAGAAGACAAAGTCGCCAAAGTTCTTCATCAAATTTTGTGGATAAAGCTCCTTAAGGTATGAAATATTCACTCTTGTGATTCCTTTCCCCAAGAGGTCCTTTCAATGTTGATTTCTAAATCACCCTATTCCAAGGGTATTCCTGTACAAATGGGTTTTCTTCTAAACTTAAAATTGAAGATTGATTATAAAAAGTTGTGGTTATCTAAGGCTTACTAAAGGTATATTATTGAGTAATTGATGTTGATGAATTGGAATTTCATGTGATTCATGTCCTTTTCAAAATTTTGTCATAACCTTTGATCTTACTTATAAATTGATTGAGGAATGTTTCGATTGCTAGAGTTGTTTCAACTATATATTTTGTAACAACCCTAAAAATGAATAAGATAAGAAATGTTTAATGTGTCAAGAATGCTTGCGATTAGACCAAGGTTCACACGGATTGATACGCGTAGAACCAGACCTCAGAACCCTTACTACGGCCAAGCCAACTAACTTGGGGAGTTAGTTGAGCTTGGAAAGGTTGGAACCAACCATGTAGGGATCTCGAAAACGAATATTTAATCGAAGGAGTCTTTACCAAATTTAAAAAGAAGAAATCTTAAGTTTTGAGGGTCCAGGGGTAAAATGGTCTTTTCCAGGACAAGGGTAATATCGTAAGGAATTAATTAATTAATTAATTAATTTAATAAAAGAGCCGGATAGGGTAGGGTCGACCTGAAATGATCCATTTTCGCAAAGGTCACTCCACCCGAGTTCGAGCCCCAATGGAAGCAACAAATTGGTGATTTATTTATTATTTAAAATCTGATTTTTGTAACGGCAAAATGGTCCTTTCATGTATAATTAATTAAATCAGATTTTAAGTATTAAGGATAGTCCTAAATTGACTAAGTCATCATCTAAGCCTAAACAACTTCACACGTTTCACTCTCTCACGTCAATCACATCCTCACGTTAAAACTTAACTATTTCTCTCTGCCAAGAACAGCTTCAAGAACAGAACAAAGATAGAAGTTCTTCACACTTGAAGAAAAACACGAAAAGTCTAAGAAAAACAAAGTAACTAAAAACGTTAAAGGCAAAGAGAAGTTGTCCGTCGAGTGGTGTGGTCGTTGAGGAGGCTTGGACTGAGTTTGGAGAAGGTTTTGGGCAGCAAGTTCAACGTTTGAACATCAATTAAGGTATGGGTTTCTTCTCTCTCGGTCCCTTTCCCAAGAGACCCCTTAAGATTCAAGATATTCATTCCGAAAACTAGGGTTGTTCCCCGTTGCATGTCCCTGTCACTAGCTCCCATTGAATCATAGGTTGGGTATGTTTGCTGGTACAAAGTAGGGACGAAATGTGTTTTTGTGATGTTTATGTTTAAGTATGCATGTTCGAAATTTTGTGAATATTGAATATGTTGTTCGAAATCATGTGAAAACGTGATGTGTGTGTGCAACGTGTGGCAGTGAACTTAGTCACTGTTGGAGGTGTGAAATGGCATGTTTAATCCTTGTATTTTATGTGCAAAAGTTGTACATAATGTGATGTTCATTGTAATGAAACGTGGCTGATTGAATAGCAATCTTTTAGCCAAACAAACCTATGAAAGATGCGCCTAAAAATATGTTAAAATGGTATATGAATAAACCCTATGAATCAAGTGAAAGTGTGATGAATATGAGTTGAAAAATGACTAAATTTTCCAGTAATATACAAACTTGGTTTAGACTAAAAGTTGATGAATAAAAATCTGGAAAATTTAGTAAATGTTAAAGGGGTGAGGCCACCAGGATTCAAACCCGTGACCTCACCCGAGTGGCAGTCGTAATTCGCGAAAAAATTAAAAGAAAAGGGGGCTGGGGGGAATCAAAATCGGGTTACTGAATGAGAAAGAAGAGAACAATAAATTAAACAAATAAATAGGAGGCGTGGGAATCGAACCCATGACCTCCAGGCTGCGAATGAGAGAAGAGGAATTAAAGAAAAGAAAATGTGAGGCGTGGGAATCGAACCCACGACCTCAAGGCTGGAAAGGAGAGGAGCGAAATTAATTAAGAAAACAAAGTAAGGTTGTGGGTGCTCGATCCCACAACCTCACTGCCAAACGCCTAGCGTAGGGAGTTTTAATTAAAAATAAAAATAGGAGGCTGTGGGGGTTCGAACCCACAACCTCACAGCCTTAGCGAATTTAAAACTTAAATAAGGAGGCTGTGGGGGTTCGAACCCACAACCTCCCATTTCCCAGCGAATGTAAAGAATAAAAATAAACAGGCTGTGGGATTTGATCCCACAAACTCTTGGCCTAGGCGAAATGGGACAATAAGATGTTAATGAAAATTAAAAAGGGGTTGTGGGGGTTCGAACCCACAACCCTTCGGCCAAATTAAGAGGAAAACCAAGGATAAAACTAAAGATAGAATGTTGATGTTGGGGTTTGATCTAGAGTCCCAATGACATGAAGATTAAAAATAAAATCAATGAAAAATGTAAATGTTGTCCAAGTGATTCGAATTTGGGTTTCCTTGCCCAAATTTCCGTATTGATACGTAAGTCATACATGAATTAAATGTTCAAGAATAATGTCACCTACTTAGATCGAAATCAAGATCTTGACACATATACAAGATACATAAGTCTTGTACTACATAATCTTAGGAATGTATGAGTCACTTAACGAACTATGAATGAAGCCTCATGGTTTGTGTGTATAGACTCATAAGTCTAGCATATGTTTAAAAGTAAGTGAACCTAGGATGTATGTAATGAAATGATGAAATGAACAATGAAATGATGAAATGAACAATGAAATGATGAAACCCTAGAAGGGTTAAGTAAGAGTATGAAACACACAAATGGCCAAGTATATTGGCATATGATGAAATGAACATTCACGTAAAATGGGGTGAGTAATTATGAAGAGCGAATGTGCTAATGTTAATGAATGTGGTGACAAAATGATATGAGGCTAATGTAAAAGATGAGAACAATCTCAAATGAGCCTAAGTAAATGTTACCCAAACGTACTCACCTATGAGAGTGTAAAGTTAATGAAGAGACTAGTATCTATGAACACTCTAATGAAAGTATTGAGATTAACACACTTAATACTAACGATGAGATGAGAAATCATCTAATGAGCTATGATGTCCTCATACTAAAAGCCATCTTCCATGACGTATGAGTTGAATGTAATGGAAATTTATACTGAGCACCAATAGACTAGCTATGAGCGGTGATGCCTTCTTTCAGGAAGTGCAGAGGTTCACGTAACTCTCATGAGATAAGACTGTCCGGCTTGCTGGGTATGGGTCTCCTTATATCTCCTAGTCTTCGAACCTATACTGCCAATATAGGGATCTGGCGGGGTTAAATTCCTATGTACGCTAGTATTTTTTGGGTCACCTTGGCCGATGATTCCACCTCTTTTTGGTGTGGGGGAGACACTGGATTTCATGATGCTCACATGATCTATGTCAGTTAAAGTTAAAGTTCCCAATGAATGAATGAGGCCAGCCTCAAATGAAGCACATAATGAAATGAATAATACCAAAGGTGTTAGGATAGGATAATCAAGAGGTGAGCTAGACTCAGGTAATAACACTAGGTTATTCTTGATCATTGCACAGCAAACCCGATGAAAGTCTTAAACTACACCCTAGGTATAGCTGGTTTACACTGGCCTATTAACGAAATGAAATGAAGTACGTATGAATTAATGAAGCAGACTCTGTGTTTGCTAATGAATACTCCCTAGTTGAGGTCCCATATGTTGAGCCCTCATTTTGGAAAGTCTTAATGTCTAGTCCATGATTCCAAGGTCTCATGACATATGAATGAATGTTATAAAAGATGCTATGTGCTGTATGCTATATGATATGTGCTATGTGGATGATGTTATGTGCTGTGTGCAATATGATAAGTAGGATGATGCATGTTACTCTCATGGCATGACTTTCCTAATCCAAATTTGGAAAGCTTACTGACTTTCCTAATCGGAATTTGGAAAGTTCACTAACTTTCCTAATCCCAATTTGGCAAGTCCACTGACTTGACTTTCCATAATCATGTTGTTAGGAGAGAGCTATTTTTCTCATGCATGTCCTTGGTGTGTGCTTGCATATACCCATACTTAGTACAAGTGTGTACTAACCCTATACAACTCTACAATTTTAGGTGCAAGAACAGGTGGACGCTAGAGCTACAGGTTGACGTTGTAGCTATCCGGACGTCGAGCATTCATCCGGACTTAGTAGGCCCTCATGCTTTCGAGGATGCTGCCATTTATATTCTAGCTTAGTTTTAGAGTTGAGCTAATGGAGCATGTTCCACTAGCGTTTCTTTCCTGTTTTATTCAGACATTGTATTGGTGCTATTTTGGCAAGTACATCTTTATTACTATATTAGACTATTTCTTTCATTTGATTATCTTGATATTAGATGGTTGATGGTGAACAATTATGTATTAATGAGAAGGTTTAGTAAGTATGTTAAGAAACAAAAAGTTTTAAATTTTCCGCTAAAATTAACCTAAATGAAGTAAGAATGACGTAAGTAGGCTTGTCTGCGACCTCTGAGAGGTCAACGACGCCGGTCTCGTCTGGGGTCTAGATTCCTGTCGTGACAAAGTTGGTATCAGAGCACTAGGTTACATTTCGAAAATAATAAGTTCACATCAACCACATTGATTAGTTTCTAAGTCATGGTAGTGAAGTGCACCACTATCCTGGATTAGAGACTGCATGATGCGTAGGAAAATTTCCCTTCTTTTGATCTTATCGTGCTTTTCCTAATGTCTAATTTCTTGGTGTTATGAGCGTGTCTAACATCAATTCTTATTATTTTCAGAGAATGAATACTAGGAGAACCGTTGATCAGAGGAGAGGAGGAGCAGCTGATGGGAACAATCAGGTTCCACCCCAGGCTCCAGCTGAAGGAGTGGATATGCCAGTTAACCTAGCTAGGTTGACTGATGCTGAGGTGAGGGCATCTCTGGCCCAGATGGCACAGGCCATTACTATGCAGGCCTAGGCTATGACTGCCCAGGTCAACCGGCAGGATGTTCAGAGGGAGAACCCACTGGTTCATAGCATGGCTGACAGGCTAAGAGACTTCACGAGGATGAATCCTCCTATTTTCACAGGGTCTAGGACTTCAGAGGACCCCCAGGAGTTTGTGGACGAGGTGCATAAGATTCTAGTGGCTATGGGGGCTACAGATACTGAGAAGGCTGAGCTGGCTTCCTATCGGCTAAAGGATGTTGCACAGACTTGGTGCAAGATGTGGCAGGATAGCCGAGCTTTGGGCGGAGTTCCAGTCACTTGGGAGCTGTTTAAGACAGACTTTCTGGAGAGATTCTTTCCCAGAGAAATGAGGGAAGCCAAGGTTGAGGAGTTTATCAACCTTAAGCAGGGATCTATAAAAGTCAGGGTGTATTCCCTGAAGTTTGTTAAACTATCTAGGTATGCTACTTTCCTTAATATCTAACAGCAAGGATGAGATGAGTACTGAAGTTTGTTAAATTATCCAGGTATGCTACTTCTCTTGTGTCTAACAGCAGGGATGAGATGAGCAGGTTCCTCACAAGAATCAATGGAGATCTGGATGAGGAGTGTCGGTCTGCGATGCTCCATGATAATATGGACCTCTCCAGGTTGATGGTGCATGTCCAACAGGTAGAGGACAGCCACAAAAAGAGGGGTATTCGTGATGCTAGGAGGCCTAAGCCTCAAGATCAGGCAGGTTCCAGCCATGGAGGCCACATAAACAATTTTGGCGTCCGTGAGCATCCCAGGTTCAAGAAGAGGCAACAGAGTTCTGGGAACACTAATTTTCAGAGGAGTACAACACCTAGAGGAGGCAGACCTGAGCCCAAGAAAGGCAATGGAGGTGAGATGCAGCGTCCCAAAAAGAATTGTGCTAAGTGTGGTCGTGCTCAAAGTGGAGAGTGCAGACAGGGCACTAATGCCTGCTTCGGTTGCGGTAAGAGTGGGCATATGGTTAGATACTGCCACAGAACAGAGGTCAGGCTGGAGGTAATGCTCAGCCTAGGCCTAATCCACAGGGTGCAGCAGCAGCCGAGCCTTTTAAGAGAAACAGGTTCTATGCCCTGAAGGGCAGGGAGGAGTATGAGAAGTTCGCTGATGTGGTCACAGGTATGCTACAAGTATTCTCAACTTCTGTTTATGCTTTACTTGATCCAGGGTCTACGCTTTTCTTTGTAACTCCTTTGCCTGCTCTCACTTTTGAGATATTGCCTGAAGTTCTGCATGATCCTATTGTGGTTAGTACACCTTTAGGAGAAAATGTAAGAACTGATAGAGTATACAAGGATTGCCCAATAGTGATAAGTTGTAAGATTATGTGTGCAGACTTAGTTGAGTTACCCATGCATGATTTTGATGTTATTCTTGGCATGGACTGGCTTCACAGTTGTTATGCTTGCTTAGACTGTAGTAGAGTGGTGAGATTTCGTTTCCCTGATGAAGAAGAGCTAGTCTGGGAGGGGTACAACTCGAGTCGTCCTAACCTCTTGATTTCTAACCTTAAGGCCAATAAAATGGTGTCCAAGGGGTTGTTGTGTCATCTTATGAGTGTTAATGATTTAGATCATGAAATTCCTTGCATAGACTCAGTGCATGTAGTGAATGAGTTCCTAGATGTATTTCCTGATGATTTGCCTGGAGTCCCTCCCCCTCAAGAGATTGATTTTGGTATCGACTTAGAACCCGATACTAAACCAATTTCAGTTCCTCCTTACAGAATGGCTCCAGCTGAACTCAGAGAGTTGAAGTTGCAGTTAAAAGATCTTACTAACAAGGGTTTCATTAAGCCGAGCATATCCCCTTGGGGCTCTCCAGTGTTGTTTGTGAAAAAAAAGAATGGAATCCTTAGAATGTGTATCGATTATCGGCAGCTCAACAAAGTCACTATAAAGAATAAGTATCCACTTCCCAAAATAGATGATTTGTTCGATCAGCTCCAAGGGTCTAGTTTCTTCTCTAACATTGATCTTCGTTCAGGGTATCATCAGCTTAGGGTTATGGATGGAGATATCCCAAAGACAGCCTTTCGTACCCGTTATGGTCACTATGAGTTCTTTAGTCATGTCATTTGGTCTTACGAATGCACCTGCTGCATTTATGGACCTCATGAACCGAGTCTTCCGTGAATACCTTGACTCTTTCGTCATAGTATTCATTGATGACATTCTCATCTACTCTAGGACCAAGGAAGAGCATGAACATCATTTGAGACTAACCTTGCAGGTACTTAGACAACATCAGTTGTATGCCAAATTCAGCAAGTGTGAATTTTTGCTTAGATCAGTGACCTTCCTGGGTCATGTTGTGTCCGATCAGGGCGTGGAGGTGGATCCGAGGAAGACTGAGGCTGTGAAAAACTGGCCAGAGCCTCTTACTCCCACTGACATCCGTAGCTTTTTGGGATTGACTAGTTACTACTGCAGGTTTGTGGAGGGCTTTTCTTCCATTGCTGCCCCATTGACAGCTTTGACTAAGAAGAAAGCCAAGTTTGAATGGACGGAGACTTGTGAGAAGAGTTTCCAGGAGCTCAAGGACAGACGCACTTCAGCCCCAATGCTTACTTTGCCTAAGTGTAGTGAGAATTACATTGTTTATTGTGATGCATCTACGGTTGGTTTGGGTTGTGTTCTTATGCAGGTTGGTAAGGTGATAGCCTATGCGTCCAGTCAGCTCAAGGTTCATGAGAAGAATTATCCCACTCATGACCTGGAGTTGGCAGCTGTGGTGTTTGCACTAAAGTTCTGGAGGCACTACTTGTATGGAGTGCATGTGGATGTATTCACAGACTACAAGAGTCTCCAGTACGTGTTCACACAAAGAGAGTTGAATCTACATCAGTAGAGATGGTTGGAGCTGTTGAAGGATTATGACAAGAATGTTCACTACCATCCAGGTAAGGCTAATGTTGTAGCTGATACTTTGAGCAGGATGAGCATGGAAAGTACAGCCCACGTTGAGAATGAGAAGAAGGAGTTGGTGAAAGATGTACACAGACTGGACAGACTGGGTGTGCGATTGGTTGACTCTACTAGTGGGGGTGTTTCAGTTCATCCTAGTTCTGAATCATCCTTGGTAGTTAAATTCAAGCCGGGTCAGCATCTAGATCCTGTGTTGATGGAGCTGAAGGACTCAGTGTTGATGAAGATGAATGAGTCTTTCGCTTTGGGAGGTGATGGCATACTTAGATATCAGGACAGGCTGTGTGTACCAGATGTGGATGATTTGTGGACCAGAATTGTTGCAGAGGCCCATGGTTCCAGATATTCCATAAATCAAGGTTTCACCAAGATGTATCATGATCTTAAGCAGATTTATTGGTGGGATGGCATGAAGAAGGACATTGCAGAATATGTGGCCAAGTGTCCTAATTGTCAGCAGGTTAAGGAAGAGCATGTTAAGCCTGGCGGTCTGACTCAGATTATTGAGGTTCCGACTTGGAAGTGGGAGGCCATTAATATGGACTTCGTGGTTGGTCTTCCGAGGACTAGGAGGCAGCATGACTCCATATGGGTTATTGTGGACAGATTGACTAAGTCTGCCCACTTTATTCCTGTGAAGTCTACTCACAGAGCCGAGGATTATACGAGACTCTACATTGATGAGATTGTGAGATGGCATGGGATTCCTTTGTCTATCATTTCAGATAGAGGAGCCCAGTTTACTTCACATTTCTGGAGATCTTTCAAGAAAAGCTTGGGCACGCAGGTAAAGCTTAGTACTGCCTTTCATCATCAAACTGATGGGCAGGCAAAGCGCACAATTCAGACATTGGAGGACATGTTGAGAGCGTGTGTGATTGACTTCAGAGGTAGCTGGGATGACCATTTGCCTTTGATAGATCTCGTATAATAATAGCTATCACTCCAGCATTGGGATGGCACCGTTTGAGGCACTGTATGGTAGGAGGTGTAGATCTCCAGTTGGGTGGTTCAAAGGTTGGAGAGTCATCCATTTTGGGTCCAGAGATCATTCATGAGGCCTTAGAGAAGGTCAAAGTGATTAGGGACAGGTTGGCTACTGCTTACAGCCGACAGAAGTCATATGTAGACAATAGAAAGCGGCCCTTAGAATTTGATATTGGTGACCAGGTTTACTTGAAGATATTACCCATGAAAGGGGTGATGAGATTTGGTAGAAAAGGGAAGCTGAGTCCGTGGTATGTTGGGCCATATGAGGTCATACAGCGTGTGGGTGAGGTGGCCTATGAGTTAGCATTGCCTGCGGAGCTAGCTTCTGTTCATCTAGTCTTTCATGTCTCTATGTTAAAGAAGTGCCTAGGTGATCCAGCATCGATTCTACCTGTTGAAGGTTTGGGGGTTGATGAAGACTTGTCTTATGAGGAGGTACCTATTGAGATCTTAGACAGACAGGTCAAGCGGCTGAGGAACAAGGAGATTTCCACACTGAAGGTATAGTGGAGAAATCATCTTGTTGAGGGTGCTACGTGGGAGGCTGAGGCCGACATGAGATCCCTCTACCCTCATCTTTTCAGTTCTTGAGGTTAGACTTCCTACTCTTAAGTCTATGTTTCCTTATCTCTCCATATTTTATTGCAATTGCTTGACGGTGCATAGTGATTACGTTATGATCTGACTGCCATTACGATATATAGTGGTAGTGTCATTCGGAGACGAATGTTCCTAAGGGGGGGATAATGTAACAACCCTAAAAATGAATAAGATAAGAAATGTTTAATGTGTCAAGAATGCTTGCGATTAGACCAAGGTTCACACGGATTGATACGCGTAGAACTAGACCTCAGAACCGTTACTACGGCCAAGACAACTAACTTGAGGAGTTAGTTAAGCTTGGAAATGTTGGAACCAACCATGTAGGGCTCTCAAAAATGAAGATATAATCGAAGGAGTCATTACCGGACTTAAAAAGATGAAATCTTAAGTTTTGAGGGTCCAGGGGTAAAATGGTCTTTTCCAGGCCAAGGGTAGTATCGTAATTACTCTAAGGAATTAATTAATTAATTAATTAATTTAATAAAAGAGCCGAATAGGGTAGGGTCGACCCGAAATGATCCATTTTCGCAAAGGTCACTCCACCCGAATTCGAGCCCCAATGGAAGCATTAAATTGGTGATTTATTTATTATTTAAAATCTGATTTTTGTAAGGGCAAAATGGTCCTTTCATGTATAATTAATTAAATAAGATTTTAAGTATTAAGGAGAGTCCTAAATTGACTAAGTCATCATCTAAGCCTAAATAAATTCACTGGTTTCACACTCTCACGTCAATCACATCCTCACGTTCAAACTTCACTATTTCTCTCTGCCTACTTTATTCCTGTGAAGTCTACTTACAGAGCCGAGGATAATACGAGACTCTACATTGATGAGTTAGCCTTGTCAAAGGCGCTGAAATTGAGGCAAACTTTTCTACAAATCTCGTGTAATATCCTGCTAACCCCAGAAAGCTGCATACCTCAATAGGTTTCGTAGGTCTGGGCCAAGTCTTTACCCCCTCAATTTTCTGCGTGTCTACCCGAATACCATCAACTCCAATAATATGCCCCAAGAATGCCACTGAAGTCAACCAGAAATCACACTTGGAGAACTTAGCATACAACTTCTGTTGCTGAAGCACCCTAAGTACCGTCCTTAAATGGTCTGCATGCTCCTCTTCTGAACGTGAATAGACCAGAATATCGTCTATAAATACAATAACAAACATATCAAGGAATGGTTTAAACACTCGATTCATTAAATCCATAAACACCGCTGGAGGATTAGTCAGCCCAAAAGACAGCACTCTAAACTCATAATGCCCGTATCGCGTCCGGAATGCCGTCTTTGGAATAACTGCCTCCCTTACCCGCACCTGATGATAACCTGACCGCAAGTCTACCTTTGAAAAACACTTAGCACCCTGCAACTGGTCAAATAGATCGTCAATCCTTGGGAGGGGATACCTGTTCTTTACTGTTACTTTGTTCAGCTGCCTATAATCAATACACATCCGCAGCGACCCATCCTTCTTCCTCACAAACAGTACCGGTGCTCCCCAAGGTGACGTACTAGGCCTGATGAAGCCCTTTTCTAGCAAATCTCTCAATTGCTCTTTCAACTCTTTCAACTCAGCAGGTGCCATTCTATAAGGAGGTATAGATATAGGCTGGGTATCTGGCAGTACATCTATAGTAAACTCTATCTCTCGTTCTGGAGGAAGGCCTGGAAGCTCCTCTGGGAATACATCGGGAAATTCATTAACTACCGGGACTGATTGAAGAGTCGGTGCCTCTGCCTTTATGTCATGCACCCGAACCAGATGATAAATATAGCCTTTTCTAACCATCTTCCTGGCCTTAAGGTATGAAATAATCTTACCTTTCGGCGATACTGTACTCCCCTTCCACTCTATAATCGGTTCCCTTGGAAATGGAAATCGAACTATCTTTCCTCTGCAATCAACATTAGCATAGCAAGCAGCCAACCAATCCATGCCCATGATAATATCAAACTCAATCATATTTAACTTTATTAGATCTGCTACGACACGACGACTATATATAACCACTGAATAATTCTTATATACTCGCGTAGCTATGACAGAATCTACTATAGGTGTAGCTACCTCAAATGGTTTTATCAACTCAGACTCTATTCCGATCCTACTAGCAACGAAGGGGGATATAAATAATAAGGTGGAACCTGGGTCTATCAATGCATACACATTTCGAGAGAATAGTGATAATATACCTGTGATCACATTAGGTGACGCCTTCTGATTCTGCCTACTAGTCAAAGCATATATGCGGTTTGAGGGACCGCTAGAATTGGGAGCTTCACCATGACCTCTACCTCGGCCTGCTGGCGCCTGAATACCCTGCCCCGTAGGGCGCATAGCCATAGAAGAAGATGAACCAACAACGGACCCAGTAGGCTGTACCATACCACCGGCACTACCTCTAAAGGGACCCTCCCTCATAGTATGACCCTGACGGCCGCAAGAAAAACACGCACCTGAATCCAATGACATTCCCCAGGATAGGACCTACCACAGCGAGAACACCGAGGCAAAGGTGGCCTCGACTGGCTCAAACCCCTGCCCATCTGTGACCCTGATGCCCTAGAGCTCTGACCAGCTTCAAAATATACCGTACGATCGAACCCCCTACCCATGAAACGTGGGGGTGCACTCTGTGCTGGCTGGGAAGAAAATCTAACATGCTGCTGAGACTGCCCGCCTCGAAACTCGTCAGGATAACCTGCTGATCTAGCCCTCTTATGCTGGCCTCTATTATAATCTCTTTCTGGCTGACTTCCCCGGTGCCGATCCTCTACCCCCTGTGCATATGCCTGTACCCGAGTAATGTCCATACCTGGCTGAAGAGTCACTGCCATACAACCGTCAATCAGATAATGATCCAATCCCATCACATAACGATGTACCCTGTCTGCCATATCAGCCACAATAGTAGGCGCATTCCTAGCCAATGAATCAAACTCGAGGCTATACTCTCGAACGCTCCTGCCATTCTGCCTAAAACGCAAGAATCTATAGACTCTAGCTCGCTTCATCTCTGGAGGCAGGAAGTGGCCTTGGAAAGCCTCCACAAATTCATCCCATAACGCTGGAGGAGCACCCTCACCCCTAGATAATTCCCAAGACTCATACCAATTAATAGCTACATTCCACAAACGATACATAGCCAATTCAACAGACTTGGTCTCCGAAGCCTTGATTATCCTCAATGTACGCTGCATCTGACGAATAAACTCTTGCGGATCATCCTGGGGCCTTGATCCGAAGAACTCTGGAGTATTACAACTTAAAAAGTCACGAGCCCTTAAGCTATCAGATCTATCCGCATGATCAACTCCTAGTCCATGCCTGCGAGCCTGACCTGCCACTAATCTAGTCAGCAACTGAACCGCATCTCTCATGGACCTATCCTCTGCCCCTGGGTAAGGAGCTGGAGGTTCAGGTGTTGGGGCTTGGGGGCTGGTGGTGGTGTCCCCCGAATTGGAGCTGCTGCTGCTCTAAGCTCCTCTGGCGGTGGCGGTGTAGAAGAGCTCTCCGACTGGAGCACAATACTAGGCATAGACTGGCCACAGGCCCTAGTAACTCTCCCGGTCTGACTAGTACCTTCTGCTACCAATTTGCCCTTCTGGACGGCTGTCGCTTTCTTTGGAGGCATAGCTGAAAACGCAGGGATTCGGTAGAGAGGGATTATCCTGTTAATATAGCTCTATAGCACGATCTAGAATAAGAAGAAAGGATAACATCCTAAATGTCCTGTAGCTTCCTATTTATAGATGTGGTGCACAACACACCGATAAACAGGACTCTACTAGACACGGTCTGTAGACACTTCTGAGGAAGAACCGCTCTAATACCACTTTTGTCACGACCCAACCCGATGGGCCGTGACTAGTGCCCGTTTTGGACACTCATAAACAAACCTGCTAAGTATAACCAACTGAAACTAAGACAATATGGAATTTAATAAAATCAAACCTACCCCAACACATATATATATAAAGTGGATCTGTCTCATAAGGAGTTATAACCATTTAACTGTAACAACATACGCGAGCCGACAATGCCGCCACTATGCAAAGCATACTAGCATACGCAAGCCGACAAGGCTGCCACTACACAATACACAATGATGTACGCAGCCGACAAGGCTGCCCCTGAACAAGCGGACATCCCAAACAAACCATGTCCAGATCATCATCCAAAACATATATATACAACCCACATAATGTTTACAGACCTCTAAGAGTATAGTAGTGAAACTCGACGGGACAGGGCCCCGTCGTACCTATAGATAAGCAAAAGCCTACATAGGAAGTTATGTACCAAAACGACTGGGTTCGGAACAGTGGAGCTCTCCCAATCAGCTGAGTAGATATCCTAGGTGGAAGGATCACCGAACCGTGCGTCTACACCTACGGGCATGAAACGCAGCCCCCCGAGGAAAGGGGGTCACTACGGACAATGTACTGAGTATGTAAAGCATAAGGTAAAGATGACAGGATACCAACATGATAAGTCGAAACATGATATCGCTACACATGTACCTTATAAGTGAAAATCATGCATATCTTTAACATATAAGGTGCACAGTTTCCCTAGTAAGGGACTCGGCAAAATAATCATCATATATATATACATCATATGTACCCGGCCCTCTAGTTAGGGACTCGGTGAAATAGTCATCATATCATCTCCGTCATCATCATCATCATAACCATCCTCATCACCAATCATATATATAATAGACATACCCGACCCTCTAGTGAGGGACTCAGTGACATATCCAAGAAACTCCGCACGAACATTACCCGGCCCAGGACTCGGTGAAATGATAAATGACTCTATGCACGAGTAGAACATTATGAGCAACCATATGCAATTAAAATCATTTCTTATAACTCAATAGAACAATCAACGTGAACCATCAAGGAGTATTACCAAAGATTAACGTTTTATCAAGATTATAAACCTTTAACACGATATGAAAACGTAAAATCTCAATGACTCTAAGAAGCTATACCATAGATATGAGAAATCACCATAGCCTTAGACATAGCCGATATATAGAAGAATAGTTTATGAAAGCAAGAATATACGTCACCTAGACACTCTAGAAGCAAGTGTCAAACCTGTCAGTCATTCGCTCATTTTTTAAAAGTCATGCCAAACAAAGAAAGAAAGGATAGCGTTACATACCGTATAGTCAAGCCGCACGACCAATATTTACTGCCCAAGCTATTAATCTATAACAAACAACAATCGTGCCGCAATTAGATAGACGTCGCGCTTTACTACTTATTGTAAGCTAGCTAATAATCTAACGAAAATCCGGCAGCACTTCCCCTATATTCCTTACTTCGTCCCAATCCGACAACAATCCAATTTATCCACAGCAATACCAATAACACATATAACCCAACGAATCATATTAAATAGTTCCCCCCAAAACAGCTCCGTCTCGGCAACCATAGTAACGAAACAACGACACACCGAGCGATAACTCGTTTTATAATTCGCAACACATCTACCTTATCGTATTCATCCCTTGGAGTATATACCCATAACCACATTAACATATACATAACTCCAAAATAGAATTTCCCACATTTTGCTTTAATCAAAACAGCCCAAACACTAACACAACACCACTAATCCGATTATGGTTTCCGATCATACTTAGCACAATCAATAACTAAAATGAATTTTCTAAGCTACTGGTCACACCCCCTTTTTAACATTAATGGCTAATTAACAAAGGCATTCTAAAGAATTAACATACCAAGCAAAGAGATTACTAACCAAATTCCTTGAAGCTGCTGGCCGAGAGTTTCATGGCTGGTTTTCTCCTTTTCCATGGCTGCCTAAGCTAAGTTGAAGAAGATGATATATTTGCTGTCATTTCACCACTTCATTCATTATATGAAGTGGAGACAGCACCCCACTACACATCCCACTAAGCCTAGCTCCCATCTGATTTCCTTTAATGCCTTGAGTGGTAGGGCCCTCCACTTAATTAATTTAATCCCAAACATCCACTAATTAATCCCCCACTTAAAGTTAATGACAATCTAATTTCCTTTAATCACTTGGAACTTAATGACAATCTAATATATTTGCTGTCATTTCGCCACTTCATTCATTATATGAAGTGGAGACAGCACCCCACTACACATCCCACTAAGCCTAGCTCCCATCTGATTTCCTTTAATGCCTTGAGTGGTGGGGCCCTCCACTTAATTAATTTAATCCCAAACAGCCACTAATTAATCCCCCACTTAAAGTTAATGACAATCTGATTTCCTTTAATCACTTTGAACTTAAAATAAAATCTCATTCCCCGGACTTACATCGACTAGCTCATCACGCGCACTACGTATAAAAATACGAGGCGTAACAGTTCATCACATATACCTAATGAAAAGTAGTGCAAAATAAAAACGTTTCACAAAACTTTAAAATATCTTCAAACTTTTCCCAAAACTTTAAGAATATTTTTAATAACATCCTTCATTAAAAATCATAGGAAATACTAAGTCTCAATCTCATCAAAGCTTAGAGACGAGAATACTTGGGACACGGCCCATACATCAAGATATAGAAATATGTATTCTATTAAAATACTTCAACTAAATGAAATCTGAGGTAACTATGACCTCGAATCAACAGAGGACATACTTCAACTTCACTTGAATGATGCTATAATTTAAGCCTTGCTTCCCAATGCTCTTGACCTACCAACCACTATAGAGATAGAAATATATATTTAATTAGTACAAACACATGTACCAAGTATGGCATAATGAATGAAAATCATGATAATGGACACTTATTGGAAATATGCATCTTTTGATATAAATATCATAATAATAGCACAAGAACAACATTTAACACCTTATAAACACATAAGAAATCACATAGACAATTTATGACCTTTTTAAAGAACACTTTATAGTGTGTTAATTCACTATTACAGTGAATTCCTTCACTGTCACAGTGAAGCCCTTTAAATTCACATTGAGTCACTTTCTAGCATGCAATTCCCCCACTAGAGCTATCCAAAGACTCACTTAAGTAATACAAAGAGATACCGCCCATACACCCTCTCTAAGCTTGCCAAAATGATCCTCAAGACTACTTATAATGAGACATATACATTTACAAGACACCAAAACACATAGCATGTATAATATGACATTCTCTATACCAAGGTTATCAAAAGACTTACATAAGTACTCCTAGAAGAGAATGCCTATACACCCTCTTCAAGATTACCAAAATAATCCTTAAGAAAACCTAAGATTAGATTATGTCCACTTTATCAATCAACTTTCCTAACTAGATAAATTCTCAAGATCTCCCAAGGTAAGACATGAAGAGATCATCATTTATGCCCGCTTCACACTTCCACGAATAGAGATTCAACTAGCAGATCAAAACCAAACCACATAACACCTTTATTCAATACAAATATCTAGAAGAAACATCAATTTCACATAATAAAGAGATTCATAATACAACAAGAAACTAGAATAAATTCTACAACTCATCATGCTATAGAACTCACATCCTTCATTTCAAATAGCAAAAAATTATTTTATATTACTATTATGCTCATATAGATCAGTTATAACCACATTAAAACAATTTTCAACCAAAAATTGATTTAGTCAATTTTGCAAAAATGTTACAGTGAATTGGCAGTTTCATTACAGTGAACATGCTTTAATTGTTTTTTAAAAAAATGCAACATTTAGGCAATTGATGATAGAGTCATGCTAGTATGCAATATAAAACCATATAAATACATCATACAACATAATCATAACTTCATGAATTCTGCAATGCAAGAAACCAAAGAAATACAATTCCAACAAGACTTCTAAACACCATGCACATGCAACATTCTTCTATGACTTTCTAGCGCATCTACTAACCATACTCCCACACATAGAAGGAACTCATAAAACAAAAGTGATTACTAGGACTTACCATCATCATCATCCAAAGTATTAGGAGGAACTTCCTTGGCGTTCCTTCCTCTTAGTCGCAAATATTGGACAATCTCTCCTGTTATGTCCTTCCTTACCACAATTAAAGCAATTCCGGTAACAACTAGACACTCCCCATAATGCCTCTTCCTACAAGTGACACAAGTAGGCTTACCACTTGGGACCCACTACCACCCTCAAGCTTGACTCTAGGAACACTAGACATTTCTTGCATTGGAGCATTCTTCTCACACATATGTTGACCTTGCTTATTGGCTTCGCCCTTCTTCAAAGTCCTCATGCTCCTCTTCAAAATCCTTGCACTTCTCCTAAGTTTGGACTCTTCAACATACCCCTTGCCTTGACTAAGGTCAATGAACTTCCCAACCTTCACCTTTCTCCTGACATGGAGAAAATACTTCTCTAAGAAAGCCTTCTTTAACTCCTCCCACTCTATAGGACCCAACCCAACCCGCCTATATTTCCATTGAGTGTACCACACTTGAGCAACATCCCTCAATTGATACAAATCTAACTCCACCTTCTCACTAGAAGTAACCCCCATGGTACTCAACACCTTGTACACACCATCTAGGAACTCTTGAGGATTCTCTCCCTCCTTAGAACCTTGAAAGATAGGAGGATGCATCCTCACAAAGTCTCCCAATCTAGAGGTCATGGTACCCTCTAAAGCATTCACTCTAGTCTCAACACCCTTATTCGTATGAGTTATTATGACTCGGGCTAGTGCAAGTAGAGCCTCTCTAATATCCTTATTAGTCATGTTCGGGAAACTCCCGGGACCTCATTCCCTTGAGGAACTTCCACATGCACTCCTTCCTCTTACCACATTCTAACGGCCATCCTTCTAGAAGTTATCTCCTATAAACACAAGGAAAATCATAAGAAAAGAACACTCATAACATTTTACTCTACGGCACAACATAGAAGTACAAGAGAACGTAAACTCTAGCGTCCTATAGACTCTCGTTCATGGGTGTGTCATGACTCCCACCCATGAACAAGACTCTAGTAGATGTGACTTTATGATACTTTTTGATTCCTAAGACTACTTTCATAACCTATGCTCTAATACCACGTTTGTCACAACCCGCATGTATACCCTTAGAAGTTAGGACATTCATAGATCGCAACTGGCGTGCTTGATCTCTCAGAGGTCTTGCACAAGTTCTTTCGTATCGTTCATCGCATATATATAATAAAAAATAGTGCGGAATTAAAACTTTTCACAAAATATTAAGAACATCTTTTAACATTTTACAAAACTTTAAGAATATCTGTAGTAACATCCTTCATTAAAAATCATAGAAAATACTAAGTCTCAATCTCATCAAAGCATAGAGATGAGATTACTTGGGACACGGCCCATACATCAATATATAGAAATACTTAGTCTATTACAATGCTTCAACTTAAAGAAATCTAAGGTAACTATGCCCTCAAATCAAGAGAGGACATACTTCAACTTCACTTGAATGATGCTATAATCCATCCATTGCTTCCTTAATGCTCTTAACCTACCAACCACTATATGTCACGACCCAACCCGATGGGCCGTGACTAGTGCCCGTTTTGGACACTCACATACAAACCTATTAAGTATAACCAACTGAAACTAAGACAATATGGAATTTAATCAAATCAAGCCAGCCCCAACGCCATATATATATAAAGTGGATCTGCCTCATAAGGAGTCATAACCATTCAACCGTAACAACATACGTGAGCCGACAAGGCCGCTACTATCCAAAGCATAATAGCATACGCAAGCCGACAAGGCTGCCACTACACAATACACAATGATGTACGTAGCCGACAAGGCTGCCCCTGTACAAGCGGACATCCCAAGCAAACCGTGTCCAGACCATTATCCAAAACATATATATGCAACCCACATAATGTCTACAGACCTCTAAGAGTATAGTAGTGAAACTCGATGGGACAGGGCCCCGCCGTACCCATAGATAAGCAAAAGACTACATAGAAAGTTATGTACCAAAACGACTGGGCTCCAGAACAGTGGAGCTCTCCTAATCAGCAGAGTAGATATCCTAGGCGGGAGGATCACCGAACTGCGCGTCTACACCTGCGGGCATGAAACGCAGCCCCCCCGAGGAAAGGGGGTCAGTACGGACAATGTACTGAGTATGTAAAACATAAGGTAAAGATGACAGGATACCAACATGATAAGTTGAAACATGATATCGCTACACATGTACCTTATAAGTGAAAATCATGCATATCTTTAACATATAAGGTGCCCAGCTTCCCTAGTAAGGGACTCGGCAAAATAATCATCATATATATACATCATACGTACCCGGCCCTCTAGTGAGGGACTCGATGAAATAGTCATCACATCATCTCCGTCATCATCATCATCATAACCATCCTCATCACCAATCATATATATAATATACATACCCGGCCCTCTAGTGAGGGACTCGGTGACATATGCAAGAAACTCCGCACGAACATTACCCGGCCCGGGACTCGGTAAAATGGTAAATGACTCTATGCACGAGCAGAACATTATGAGCAACCATATGCAATTAAAATCATTTCTTATAACTCAATAGAACAATCAACGTGAACCAGCAAGGAGTATTACCAAAGATTAACATTTTATCAAGATTATGAACCTTTAACACGATATGAAAACGTAAAATCTCAATGACTCTAAGAAGCACTACCATAGATATGAGAAATCACCTTAGCCTTAGACATAGCCGATATATAAAAGAATAGTTTGTGGAAGCAAGAATATACGTCACCTAGATGCTCTGGAAGTAAGTATCAAACCTGTCCGTCATTCGCTCATTTAAAAGTCATGCCAAACAATGAAAGAAAGGATAGCGTTACATACCATATAGTCGAGCCACACGACCAATATTTACTGCCCAAGCTATTAATCTATAACAAGCAACAATCGTGCCACAATTAGATAGACGTCGCGCTTTACTACTTATTGTAAGCTAGCTAATAATCTAACGAAAATCCGGCAGCACTTCCCCTATTTTCCTTACTTCGTCCCAATCCGACAAGAACCTAAATTATCCACAGCAATACCAATAAGACATATAACCCAACGAATCATATTAAATAGCCCCCCCCAAAACAGTTCTGTCTCGGCAACCATAGTAACGAAATAACGACACACCGAGCGATAACTCATTTTATAATTCGCAACACATCTACCTTATCGTATTCATACCTTGGAGTATATACCCATAATCACATTAACATATACATAACGCCAAAATAGAATTTCCCGCATTTTGCTTTAATTAAAACAGCCCAAACACTAACACGACACCACTAATCATCCGATTATGGTTTCCGTTCATACTTAGCACATTCAATAACTAAAACAAATTTCCTAAGCTACTGGTCACGCCCCCCTCTTAACATTAATGGCTAATTAACAATGGCATTCTAAGGAATTAACATACTAAGCAAAGAGATTACTAACCAAATTCTTTGTAGCTGCTGGCCGAGAGTTGCATGGCTGGTTTTCTCCCTTTCCATGGCTGCCTAAGCTAAGTGGTGAAGAAGATGATATGTTTGCAATGCATTTCACCACCTCATTCATTATATGAAGTGGAGGCAGCCCCCTCTACACGTGCCCCACTAAGGCCCAGCTCCCAATCTGATTTCTTTTAATTTGCCTTTAGTGGTAGGGCCCACTTGATTAATTTAATCCTAATCAGCCACTAATTAATCCCTCATTTAAAGTTAATGACACTTACATTAGCCAAATCATACCTAATATAACATTTGGAATTAACATCCTTGCCTAATATTTCTTTAATCACTAGGAACTTAGAATAAAATCTCATTCCCCGGACTTACATCGACTAGCTCATGACGCGCACTATGTATAAAAATATGAGGCGTAACACTATAAAGATAAAAATATATATGGAATCAGTACAAAAACATGTACTAAGTATGACATAATGCATGAAAATCATGATAACGAACATTTATTGGAAATATGCATCTTTTGATTTAAATATCATAATAATAGCATAAGAACAACATTTAACACGTTATAAGCACATAAGAAATCACATATACAACATATCACATTTTTAAGGAACACTCTACAGTGAGCTAATTCACTGTTACAGTGAATTCCTTCTTGTTACAGTGAAGCCCTTTAAATTCACATTGAGTCACTTTCTAGAATGCAATTCCCCCACTAAAGCTATCCTAAGACACACTTAAGTAATACAAAGAGAGTCCTCCTATACACCCTCTGTAAGAATGCCTAAATGATCCTCAAGACTACTTATAGTGAAACACATACATTTACAAGACACCAAAACACAAGACATGTATAATATGACATTCTCTATACCAAGGTTATCAAAAGACTTACATAAGTACTCCTAGAAGAGAATGCCTATACACCCTCTTCAAGATTACCTAAATAATCCTTAAGACTACCTAAGATTAGATCATGTCCACTTTATCAATCAACTTTCCTAACTAGAGAAATTCTTAAGATTTCCCAAGGTAAGACATGAAAAGATCATCCTTTATGCCCGCTTCACACTTTAACTAGGAAATCCTTTGACTTACTCTAGATAAGGTATTCATTCATTTACATGCTTCCTATCATAAGTCATTACTTCATTAGTTCATTAAGATACACTCATCACATAAAGGACATTCAAGTAATGGTCTTGGAGAAGACCTAGGGACTCTCACTAACATCGTCAAAGCCTATTGTGCAATGTCTAGATAGTGTCCCATACCACCACCTAAACTTCATAGAACCTCTCAAATACTAGTAGGTATCCCATATGATGAGAATAGGCAAAAACCGACATAGACCATGGTATCAAAGCATGGAATATGGAGTTGTAACCTACTCCGATGGAGGGTGTTCTACTTGCCAATGGTAGAACTTGGACACATCCCATGTAGGCACATGGTCAAGAAATATGCAGGGCTTACTTTGTACTCTAGTCTCCTTCTTCACTTGAGATACATCCCTTTCCATACTCACTCGGTGCTAGCTTTTGTTCTCATAGAGTAATTTACATTAAAGGATCATATGAAGGGGTTCCATATCTAGTTGATAACCCAATCACATTTACCCTACCAAAGAGGTCCCCTAGGGCTGCCTTACAATGGAAATGAAGATAGATTATTGAATTTATTAAGGATTATAAGATGTCGTTCTAGCCAACCAACCTTAAACCCATCATTCATAACAAGAAGAATACCATTAAGGCTTTCTACTTCAAGGTTCATAACCTTACACTAGGTTCAAGGTTTAACATAAATGACCTTCTTAGAATCATTCAAGGTCTCATATCATTCATACATACAAGATTAAGAGGTTTTAGCATCCTAAGTCAAGACATCTGATATTCACATTCATACATGCATCAAGTAAGACACAAGTCTACCACACAAGACATACCATTGACTTCACTTTATCACATATATCGTATCATACTAGAAACACATAGGATTAACCGGTATCATCTATAAGTCACCCTATACACTAATATAACATCCTCAATATAACAATCAGAGACTCATATAGCCAAGTAGGAATAATCATGCATCAACTCTAAGACTACACACATAAGGACATAGTCTTAGTCTAACATGATCACCTAATATCAATAGAAGAACACATACTTTCACATTACTTAACATGTAGGTAGATATGATCATACTTCACATAATCAACTACACGAATCATCATAACGCTTCAAGTAGTTTCCGACAAGGCCATGATCTTCACAATACATAAAGTAACGCCTACATGGACACATCATTCACATCGCACCGCCACCATAAGTGGACCATAGAAATCACAACATAATTCAAGTCCTATATTACATAACATAAAGAGAATTAGGGTATCATACCACCAATCCATTCTCACCACTTGAATCCTTATCTAAATCATCCAATTCAATACCAATAGGCCGTTACCCATGGCCATGATCATCAATTCAATACAAAAATTATAATGCTCAATGAATCTAGGTCAATTAAATATTGAATTATCAATCTAAGACAGTCTATAAATCAATTGAATATAATTATTACGTCATCCAATAGCCCATAGTAAACTTCACTAGAATTCAGAAGCATTAAGACAATATAAAGTCAACCACAAAGTAGACAAAATCTAGGGTTCATGAATTGCATGGGATCATAGGTTAATTATGTTAAAATAATCTAATTATCATCAATATAATCAATATATAGTGATTCAAAATCTTTAATGCAAGAACCAATGGATAGATCATAAAATTGGACAAGTTCATCTTTAGAAAACTTGAGAAATGTCTTTGAATTTTGGGCTCCTTGACGAATAGAGTTTAAAGGATCAAAAACCATACCTAATGATGTTAATCCATGAAATTTATGAAGAATAACCACTCAAATTTCCAATCAAAGCTCTTCCTTGAGTTTTGGCTTCAATGGAGTTCTAGAGAATTTTAAAAGAATTTGGGTTTTAAATTTGAAAAATGATTTCATCTAGGTATTTAGGACTTATATAGATGTTTAAAATACCTAAATACCCTTAATTAACCGCCCAAACTCTTATTTGGACGTGGGGTGAATTTCCCATTTCACCCCTAGACCTTACAGTGAACTGCGCAGGAGACAACCCTCATAGACGGTTGTCATTGACGGTCTGTTTTCCAACAAACGGACCGTCTTGTTTGTCCGTACTTTGGGACTGAGGCTGGTCGTTGGGAAATTTTCCTTCCACATTTAAGTGTTGACCCATGCCCTCAATCAACGGGGCGTCGACCAGCCTACCGACCGTCGATTGCCTCAGTCGATTGGGCTGGTCAAAGACAGCCTTTGGATCTTTGAAGGGTCCTTCCTCAAGGACCCTTGGATGCTCCTTGGAGACTTTCACCTGAACGTTTCCAACTCAAATATGTTCGTATACGAGTTTATGACCTCACACATTATTTTCATCCAAAACGAACACAAAAAATTTGACAAAACATCCTTAGACACACAAGGTCATTGCTAGGTAAACCTTTCGAACGGCATCGACGTTCTTGAACGTTTGACCTCCAAACATCACGAAACTTGACACACTGCAAATATACACCATTTTACCTAATTTAATGACCTCATAATATCATGAATTACAGATAAACAGATCAAAACACATATAAGGCACTTAGGTGACTTAGTCGTCGAAAGTCTTAGTCGTTCCTTGACGTTTGACTTCTGATTCACCTAATCTCTTAGACACTACCTCATAAGAATATTATAAACCACTTTAGGATCTGATACATTCATGAAAACCATGTTATACTCTAGTTCACCTAAGTCATTTTTGAGGTATTACAATCTCCCTCACTTGGACATTATTTGTCCTCGAATGACAGGTGCCACTCTCCGAACACTTCCAAGAATAGACATTCAACTAGCAGATCAAAACCAAACCACATAGCACCTTTATTTAATACAAATATCTAGAAGAAACATCTATTTCACATAATAAAGAGATTCACAATACAACAAGAAACTAGAATAAATTCTATAACTCATCATGCTATAGAACTCACATCCTTCATTTCAACTAGGAAAAACTTATTTTATATTATTATTATGCTCATATAAATCATTTATAACCACATTAAAACAAATTTCAACCAAAAATTGATTTAGTTAATTTTGCAAAAATGTTACAGTGAATTGGCGGTTTCATTACAGTGAACATGCTTTAATTCTTTTTAAAAAAAATACAACATTTAGGCAATTCATGATAGACTCATGCTAGTATGCAATATAAAACAATATAAATACATCTTACAACATAATCATAACTTCATGAATTGCGTAATGCAAGAAACCAAAGAAATACAATTCCAACAAGACTTCTAAACACCATGCACATGCAACATGCTTCTATGACTTTCTAGCACATCTACTAACCATACTCCCACACATAGAAGAAACTCATAAAACAAAAGTGATTACTAGGACTTACCATCATCATCATCAAAAGTATTAGGAGGAACTTCCTTGACCTTCCTTCCTCTTAGTCGCAAATATTGGACAATCTCTCCTCTTATGTCCTTCCTTACCACAATTAAAGCAATTCCCGATAACAACTAGACACTCCCCATAATGCCTCTTCCTACAAGTGACACAAGTAGGCTTACCACCTTGGGACCCACTACCACCCTCAAGCTTGACTCTAGTGACATTTCTTGCATTGGAGCCCTCTTCTAACACATAGGTTGACCTTGCTTATTGGCTTCACCCTTCTACAAAGTCCTCATGCTCCTCTTCAAAATCCTTGCACTTCTCCTAAGTTTGGACTCTTTAACATCCTCCTTGCCTTGACTAAGGTCAATGAATTTCCCAATCTTCACCTTCCTCCACACATGGAGAAAATACTTCTCTAAGAAATCCCTCTTTAACTCCTCCCACTCTATAGGACCCGACTCAACCCGCCTATATTTCCATTGAGTGTACCACTCTTGAGCAACCTCCCTCAATTGATACGAAGCTAACTCCACCTTCTCCCTAGAAGTAACCCCCATGGTACTCAACACCTTGTACACACCATCTAGGAACTCTTGAGGATTCTCTCCCTCCTTAGAACCTAGAAAGATAGGAGGATGCATCCTCACAAAGTCTCCCAATCTAGAGGTCATGGTACCCTCTAAAGCATTCACTCTAGGTTCAATACCGTTATTCGAATGAGTTATTATGACTCGGGCTAGTGCAAGTAGAGCCTCTCTAATATTCTTATGAGTCATGTCGGGAAACCACCGGGACCTCATTCGCTTGAGGAACTTCCTCATGCACTCCTTCCTCTTACCACATTCTAACGGCCATCCTTCTAGAAGTTATCTCCTATAAACACAAGAAAAATCATAAGAAAAGAACACTCATAACATTTTACTCTACGGCACGACATAGAAGTAGAAAAGAAGGTAAACTCTAGCATCCTATAGCCTCTTGTTCATGGGTGTGTATTGACTCCCACCCATGAACAAGACTCTAGGTGAGGTGACTTTATGATACTTTTTGATTCCTAAGACTACTTTCATAACCTATGATTTGATACCACGTTTGTCACAACCCGCATGTATACCCTAGAAGTTAGGGCATTCATAGATCGCAACCGGCGTACTTGATCTCTCGGAGGTCTTGCACAAGCCCTTTCGTATCGTTCATCGCATATATATAATGAAAAGTAGTGCGGAATTAAAACTTTTCACAAAATATTAAGAACATCTTTAAACATTTTACAAAACTTTAAGAATATCTGTAGTAACATCCTTAATTAAAAATCATAGGAAATACTAAGTCTCAATCTCATCAAAGCATAGAGACGAGAATACTTGGTACACGGCCCATACATCAATATATATAAATACTTAGTCTATTACAATACTTCAACTTAAAGAAATATAAGGTAACTACCCCCTCGAATCAAGAGAGGACATACTTCAACTTCACTTGAATGATGCTATAATCTAGCCCTTGCTTCCCAATGCTCTTCACCTACCAACCACTATAAAGATAAAAATATATATGGAATCAGTACAAAAACATGTACTAAGTATGGCATAATGCATGAAAATCATGATAACGGATATTTATTGGAAATATGCATCTTTTGATTTAAGTTTCATAATAATAGCATAAGAACAACATTTAACACGTTATAAACACTTAAGAAATCACATATACAACATATCACATTTTTAAGGAACACTTTACAGTGAGCTAATTCGCTATTCACCAGTGAAGCCCTTTAAATTCACATTGAGTCACTTTCTAGAATGCAACACCCCCACTAAAGCTATCCTAAGACACACTTAAGTAATACAAAGAGATTCCTCGTATACACCCTCTCTAAGCATGCCTAAATGATCCTCAAGACTACTTATAATGAAACACATACATTTACAAGACACCAAAACACAAGACATGTATAATATGCCATTCTCCTTACAAAGGCTATCAAAAGACTTACTTAAGTACTCCTAGAAGAGAATGACCATACACCCTCTTCTAGATTACCTAAGTAAACCTTAAGACTACCCAAGATTAGATCATTTCCACTTTATCAACCAACCTTCCTATCTAGAGACATTCTCAAGATTTCCCTAGGTAAGACATGAAGAGATGGTCCTTTATGCCCCCTTCACACTTTAAGTGGGAAATCCTTACACTTATTCTAGATTATGTATCCTATCATAAGTCATTACTTCATTAGTTCATTAAGAGACATTCATCACCTAAATTACATTCAAGTAATGGTCTTGGAGAAGACCTAGGGACTCTCACTAACATCTTCAAAGCCTATCGTGCAATGTTTAGATAGCATCTCGTACCATCACCTAAACTTCATAGAACTTCTCAAATACTAGTAGGTATCCAATATGATGACAATAGGCAATAATAGACATAGACCATTGTACCAAAGCATGGAATCCGGAGTTGTAACCTACTCCAATGGAGGGTGTTCTACTTGCCAATGGTAGAACTCGGACACATCCCATGTAGACACATGGTTAAGGAATATGAAGGGTGTACTTTGTACTGTAATCTTGTTCTTCACTAGAGCTACTTCCCTTACCATACTCACTCGGTGCTAGCCTTTGTTCTCGTAGAGTAATTTACATTAAAGGATCACACGAAGGGGTTCCATATCTAGCTCATAACCCAATCACATTTACCCTACCAAAGAGGTCCCCTAGGGCTGGCTTACAATGGCGACGAAGATAGCTTAATGAATTTATGATATGATGCTGTTCCAGCCAACCAACCTTATGTCCATCATTCATTACAAGAAGGATACCATTAGGGCTTTCTACTTCAAAGTTCATAACCTTTCCACTAGGTTCAAGGTTTCACATAAAGGACCTTCTTAGAATCATTCAAGGTCTCATATCATTCATACATACAAGACTAAGAGGCTTTAGAATCCTAAGTCAACACATCTAATATTCACATTCATACATGGATCAAGTAAGGTACACAAGTCTACCACACAAGACACACCATTGACTTCACTTTATCACATATAGCGTATCATACTAGAAGAACATAGGAATAACCATTATCATCTATTAGTCACCCTATACACTACTATAAAATCGTCAATATAAACCATCATAGACTAATATAGCCAAGTAGGAATAATCATTCATCAACTCTAAGACTACATACATATGGACATAGTCATAGTCTAACATGATCACCTAATATCAATAGAAGAACACATACTATCACATTACTTAACATGCAGGTAGATATGATCATACTTCACATAATCAACTATAGAAATCATCATAACACTTCAAGTAATTGTTGATAAGGCCAAACCATTCTCACAGCACTGCCACCATAGGTGGACCATACAAATCACCACATAATTCAAGTCCTATATTAAATAAAATAAACAGAATTAGGGCAGCGTACCACAAATCCATTCTCACCACTTCAATCCTTAGTTAAATCATCCAATTCAATACCAATAGGCCCTTACCCATGGCCATGATCATCAATTCAATACAAAAACCATAATACAAAATGAATATAGGTTAATTAAATATATATATTTATCAATCTAAGACAACTTATACATCAATTGAATGCAATTATTACATCATTCAATAGCCCATAGAAAACTACACTCATAAGCATTAAGCCAATATCAAGTCAACCACAAAGTAGTCAAAATCTAGGGTTCATGAATTACATGGGTTCATAGGTTAATTATGTTAAAATAATCTAATTTAAGTCAATATAATAAATCTATAGTAATTCAAAACCTTTAACGCAAGAACCCATGGATAGTTCATAAAATTGGACAAGTTCATCTTTAGAAAACTTTAGAAATCTATTTGAGTTTTGGGCTCCTTGATGAATAGAGTTTCAAGGATCAAAAACCATACCTAAATGATGTTAATCTACGAAATTGATGAAGAATCACCAGTCAAATCTCCAATCCAAGCTCTTTCTTTATTTTTGTTTTCAATGGAGTTCTACAGAATTTCTAAGAGAATTTGGGTTATGATTTTGAAGAATTAATTCATCTAGGTATTTATGAATTATATAGATGTTTAAAATACCCAAAATACCGTTAAGTAACCGCCCAAACTCTTATGTGGACGTGAGGTGAATTTAAAAAATCACCCCTAGATACTACAATGACTTGAGCAGGAGACAACCCTCAAAGACGGATGCCATCAACGACCCGTTTCCTAACCAACGGACCATCCTGTTGGTCCGTGGTTTGGGAATGAGGCTGGTCGTTGAGAGATTTTCCTGCCATACTTAATTCTTGACCCATGCCCTCAATCGACGGGGCGTCGACCAGCCTACTGGCCATCGATTTCCTCAGTCGAATGGGATGGTGTAAGACAACCTTTGGCTCTTTGAGGTGTCCTTCCTCTAGGACCCTTGGATAGTCCTTGTGGACTTTCACCCAGACTTTTCAAATCCAAATATGTTAATATATGATTTTAGGACCTCAAAAATTATTTTCATCCAAAACGAACAAATAAGATTCGACGAAACATGCTTAGACACAAGAGGTCATTTTAAGGAAAACCTTTCAAACGTCATGGACGTTCTTGGATGTTTGACCTCCAAAACTTCCTAAAACGTGACACACTGCCTTTATACACCATTTTAACTCATTTAAGGACCTCATAATCTCATTAATAACACATAAACACATCAACAACGTATAAAGGAGTTAGGTGACTTAGTCATCGAACGTCTTAGTCGTCGCTTGACGTTTGACTTCCGATTCACCTAATCTCTTAGACACTGCCTCATAACAACATTATAATCCATTTTAGGACCTTATACCTTCATGAAAACCATGTTAGTCTCTAATTCACCTAAGTCATTTTAGAGGTATTACATTAACAGAAGAACTAAGTCAATTGCATCATCACTAATCAATTCACATTAATTCATAACCTAGGGTTTGTGAAATAGGGTCAATTCATGATCTCTTCCATATAACTAGGTATAACAAAAGGAAATACCCTAATTCACTAATAATCAATCATAATCCATTCATACTAATCAAGAGAAATCAAGAACAATACAATTTGAAACATCAATTTCGGATTAAGATGAAACCCATGTTTTATCATCTTTTGGAATCAATTTGAAAGAACCCTTTGGGTAAAGGAGTCCCAAAGGTGACAAGTCCTCCTACCTTAACAATCCTTAAAGATTGATGGAGATAAAGTTAATCAGCCCTAAGCCCTTTGACCTTGGTCTTCTATGGAGTTTTCTTTTGGGAGAGAGAAAGTAGAGAGAAGGAAGAGAGATTTTGAGTTTGGGAATTGTGGGTGTTGGGTTAGATTAATGATGGTTAGGTCTTTATATAGTTCCATAATTAACTTAATTAGACACCCCCTAACCCATAACTAAAAAACTAACCAACTCACTAATAAAAAAGACCCAACTTAAAACGTCACAGCCAAACAAGGCCTGACCTACGAGACCTTGACCTACGGTCCATAGGTCAGTCGATGCCCACTGCACCCACCGTACTCCACGTCCATTGATAGTGTTAGAGGGTGGTTCCTGGACCTTCCTCATACATTTTCTAAGTGTTCTATGACGGAGCCATTGACGGAGCATTGTCCAATCGATGGCTCGTCGATGGACACTGCCCAAAATGGCAGTTTTGGTCAATTTGAAAGTGTACTCCTCAAGGACCCTTAGGGTGGTCCTTGGGGAGTCGTACCCGGATGCTTCGACCTTAAACATATTATAATACATGTTTAACACCTTCATACCATATTTTCTTGAATTCCAACTCTTAAAACTCCATGCAACATGCCAAGGAACACTAACCGCTTTTTCATAATTCACCGGACGTCATGAACGTTCCTTGACGTTTTGAATCTTAAACATCCTAAAATATACATTATTTTAGACCTTAAAACAGTGTTACCAAACTTATTTCAACATGTGAGGCTCTATATTAGGTCTTGGACTTCTGCAGTGTTACATAATGCCCCTCTTAGTAACATTCGTCCCCGAATGACACTAAATTCTTTTAAAGGGAATGAATAGAATAAATACTAGCAACCCAACCAACACCATATATAATCAACATGAGTTTCAACTCAAATTAACATAACAACATGGCATTTACACATAGCAACCCAAATCATAATTTACCACATTTAAGAGCTCAACATTACCACATGAGGAATTTCCTTCTCAATATCAACACGATCATCAAGTCACTTATGCCAAAAATTCTCAAAACACATCAACATGCTCATTAGTATTTCAAGAAGCTACCAATACACCAAATACACAATTAAGTGCAAATCAAGCAAAAGAGAATTTTCCATAAAAACTCATTTTATCATACACCGTTTACCATAATTATGCATATATTTGTAAAATAATTCAAATTCAAATTAACTCATTATTTTCATTATTAATAGGATAAGCCAACCTTAGTTAGGAAGAAGATGAGGATAAATGGACTTCATTTCGGCCTCGACCTCGCATGTTGCCCCTTCAACTAGGTGGTTTCTCCATAACCCCTTTACGAAGGCCACCTCCTTGTTTCTCAACTTCATAAATTGTCTAACAAGGATCTCTACCGGAACCTTTTTGTAGGAAACGTCCTCATCCACACCAAGACCTTCAATAGGAAGTATGGACACGGGATCACAAATGCACTTCTTAAACATAGAAACATGAAATACCGGATGAACCAAAGATAGTTCACTAGGTAGTCTCAACATATGCAACCTTTTCAACCCTTTGCAACACCTCATAGGGAACCACATACTGGAGACTTATCTTTCCCTTTTTGTCGAATCTCATCACCCCTTTCATAGTTGAAATCTTCAACTTCAACATCTCTTCTTCTATTGTCAGCATAGGATTTTTGCTGTCTATAGGCTGTTTTCACCCTATCCCTTATCACCTGAACCTTCTCTAGGGAATCATAGATTATCTAGGGACAAAAGAGTGAAGACTCTCCAACCCCTAACTACTGGACCGGAGACCTACATCTCCAAAAACTAGATGTGAATTAATCACCTCTATACGATATGATGGACATAGGAATCCCATGAAGAATCACAATCTCATTAATTTAAATCCTTGCATAATCTTCCGCCGAGTAAGCGGACTTGACGGTGATAAAGTGAGCGGATTTTGTCAACCTATCAACAATGACCCAAATTTAGTCATTTTGCCTCCTAGTCCGAGGCAACCCAACTAAAAAGTCTATATTAATTTCTTCCCACTACAAGTATGGACACCTATTTCTTGGATTAGACCACTAGGCTTTTGATGCTCGACTTCCACTTGTTGGCAATTTGGACACCTAGCTAAAAACTCCGCTATGTCCCTTTTTAGGCCATCCCACCAATATACCTGTTTATGGTTAGGGTACATTTTGGTGGAACCCAGATGGATAGAATATCGAGAACCATGAGCTTCCTTTAAAACCCTATTTCTCAAATCATCAACATCCGTACACATACATCCGGTACATATAATCTATTTTTGTACCTTAGCACATCATCCCCCCTTGGGAGAATAAATCATTTAATTTTCTAAGTTCCATTTTCTTTAACTCCATAAATACTAGATCAAGATGTTGTTTGGACTTCACCTCAACCACTAAGGATGACTCGAAGTTATTATGGACTTTGTAGGTCAACGTCTATACTATTTTCCAGCTGCCTTATGTGTTCCCAACCAGGACATATTTCCTGAAAAATAGAACACACAACTTCTTAAAACTACTACAAAAAGAATCTAAACACACACAACTCATAAGTAAAATGCATTGAAAAAACCGTGAAGCCATGGTATATCAATCACCTATATAATCTAATCACAACCAAAACTCAATTGAATACCATAATTAAGTATAAGCCTTAAAAATTGAAGTAAGAATTCAAGATCATAGGTTTTACCAATTCACCTTCACAAGCCTTCTTCCCTTGTCTTACAATCAACCAACCATATTCATCCATTACTAGGCTTAATAACATTAGAAAATAGTAATTAACACAAAAACTAAGTCAATTGCATCATTACTAATCAATTCACATCAGTTCATAACCTAGGGTAAGGGAAATAGGGTAAATTCATGATCTCTTCTATAGAACTAAGTCTAACATCATGAACTACCCTAATTCACCAATAATCCATCATAATCCATTCATAATAATCAAAAGAAAAGACACACCCAGAAATTTCCATGACCTATACTAGAGCTTAATATGTTGAATAATGATGGTTTAGACAAAAATAAGTGTAAATAACTTGTTTGAGAATTTTTGGAGCCATATTATTAAAGGAAGACCTTTAACGTCCGGAAACTAGCGAAATTTAACTAGTTGACGTTCCTATGTTTGGTGAAGGTTTAGGAGGGTCAAATGAAGTCTAAAACTTGTAAAATGACTTTGTATAGTTAGAATGTAGTATATAGATTCTAAGTGTGTGATAATGATACCACATGGACAACGAGAAGGGTCCTTGGGAAGGACCCCAACATGGGTGGGCAGGCTGCCAAAGCAACCTGCAAAAGTCAAGAATCAGTGGGTGGTTGTGCGATGGGCAGCCAACATGGACCACACTGGTTCAATTTATTTTTCAAAAAGTAAAGTGTGTGTTGTCCCCGCAACGCGGAACCACTTACCAAAATCGTAAAAAGTCGTATTTTGGTTGTTTTGACTTCACAAATAAAACCATTTATGTGAGGGGTATTTTGGGTAATTTATTGGGTGACTATATAATGTATTATGGTAAGTTTTAGGTCAATTTTATCACTCAAATCAAGTCCCACAAGTTGAACTCAAAAATCTCTCTCTATCCCAAAAATCTCTCTTCCTCCAAAACTCCATTGAAGACCAAAAGAGCTCCAAGAAGAAGATTAAGCCTTCAAGTTTTCCAACTCAATTTAGTGTCTTTCTCATATGTAAGGTATGGTTTCTTTCACACTTGATAATCCTTTCCCCAAGAGGTCCTTCAAAAGATGATTTCGAAATCCCCCAAAATAAGGGTTTTTCTCCTCGCATGGCTCTTCAATCTAAAACGAAATTGTGAGTATATTGTGATGAATTATGATGATTTAATGTTGTTTAAGTATGAATTAATGGTTAATTAATGAATTACTATGAGTTTTCCCTTGACCCATGTCTTTCCCCTAAATTCCTAGTTTCTTGGATTGATTAAGGTGAATTGTTGAGTGTGATGAACATGTCATTCGTTTACTTTCATTCTAGTTATGTTACTACTTCATGAATTGCACTATTTTATATATTGGTTGTGAGTTCTTGGGTATTGAAGTATGAAGTCCCATGAAGGGCAATGAGGTATGATCTTCATTCTCCTTTGATCTCAATTATGCAAGGTGAAATCTATTTATGTGATAATGATTCCATAATTTATTGTGTTGTTGCGATGTTGGTGACAAGGATCCCTCATCCCTAACCCTAGATCTATGAAAATGGATATGAAGTACGTAATTATTTTATGGTATGATCATTATATTATTGAATGTAGTTTCTCATGATTATAGTTTTGGGTCTAAAAGTGAAAGGATAGTGCTCACTTATGATCACCTATAAGCTATTATGATAAGATGTTCACGGAAAGGTCTAGAAGAGGCTAATGTGAACTTGTATGATGATATATGACGATTACTAAAGGGAATAATTGAATAAGGGGCTATGTTTAATGTTGAGATAAGCTCGGCCATTCATAGCATGACTCAAGTGTTGGCTACCCAAGTTGCTAGGGATACAAGGGTGCAAGTGAACCCCAATGCTAATACCACTGCTTCAAGGATTAGAGACTTCAAATGGATGAATCCCCCTACTTTCTATGGTTCTAAGGTGGAGGAGGACCTACAAGGGTTCATTAATGAAGTGATCAAGGTTCTTTATACTATGGGTGTTTCTTCTAAAGAAAAGGTGGAACTATCCGCCTACCAACTCAAAGATGTGGCTCAAGTTTGGTATGAACAATGGAAGGATGAGAGGGCAGTTATAGAAGGTCGAATTACTTCGGGAATTTTCAAAACGGCTTTCCTTGATAGGTTCTTTCCCTTGGAACTAAGGGAGAGGAAAATGCAAGAATTCATCAACCTTCGGCAAGGTGGTATGAACGTGAAGGAGTATAGCCTCAAATTCACTCAACTATCAAAGCATGGTCGTACTATGGTTGTGGATTCTAGGGCAAAGATGAACAAATTTTTCATGGAGATATCCAATCATGTGGTTTATGAATTTAGGTCGGCTATGTTTATTCCTATCATGGACATCTCTGGTCTCATGGTTCATGCCGAGCAAATTGAGGAACAAAAGCTTAAACAAGTTTGTATAGAGTTGAAGAAGGTGAGAACCGAAGAGGGGAATTCTTCTAAGAATAGGTATGATGTTCAAACCAAACCAAGGTTCAAGTAGAGGGTTTCTAATCAAGGATCTTCTAGTGCTCCAAGGGCCAATAAGAGTAAGGTGCCTACTCCCAAGCCCCAAGAGGGAAAATGTGGTCGTTCTTATGTTGATAGGCATCTTTGTTCTAAATGTCGAAGAAGGCATGGGTAATAACTATAATTGTGGAAAAAGTGGACACATGAAGAAAGATTCCCCTATGATTAAGACTCGAGGAGGGGAAAATGCTCAAGCTCAAGCAAGTGTTCCAAACCCGGATGCTCCTAAGAAGAATTGCTTCTATGCTCTCCAATCCCAAAGTGATCAAGAGAGCTCACCGGACGTGGTCACCGGTTTGTTAAAATTATTTTTCTTTTATGCATATGCTTTGTTGATACCTCTAGTAGCAATGGAATTTTATATACTACCCGACATCCTACATGAGACTTTCTCAATTTCTACCCTAGTGGGTGATTCTGTAGTGGTAAAAATAGTCTATAAAGGGTGTCCTATTTCCTTGCCTAATAGAGTTATATTGGTTGACTTGATAGAACTTGATATGATAGATTTCAATATTATATTGGGAATGGATTGGTTGTATGCGTATTTTGCCTCTATTGATTGTAGGTCAAGGGTGGTTCAATTTCCGATCGAACCTGTTTTTTAGTGGAAGGAAGGAATCCAAAATCCTAGGGGTAAGATCATTTCGTGTCTAAAAGCTTGCAAGTTAATTGCAAAGGGTTGTCTCTATCACACAGTAAGATTTATGGATCTTGAATATGAGGTCCCTTCCATAGAGTCGGTACCCATGGTAAGGGAGTTTCCGGAGGTCTTTCCCGACGATCTTCCCGGAATCCCTCCCGAACGGGAGATTGACTTCTGTATAGATCTATTACCGGATACACAACCTATATCTATCCCTCAAATATAGGTTGTGTATCCGGTAATAGATCTATCCCTCAAAGAACTAAAGTCTCAACTCAAAGATTTGCTAGATAAGGGTTTTATTCAACCAAGTATATCTCTATGGGGTGCCCCGGTGTTGTTTGTGAAGAAGAAGGGTGGGTATTTGAGAATGCGTATCGATTATAGTCAATTGAAAAAATTCACTATAAAGAATAAGTACCCGCTCCCTAGAATTGATGATTTGTTTTATAACCTCCAAGCAACTAGCTACATTTCAAAGATTGACATAAGATCGGGTTATCACCAACTTAGGGTAACGGAGGTTGATATTACAAAAATGGCATTTCGAACAAGATATGGTGATTTTGAAGTCCTTGTTATGTCATTTGGCCTAACCAATGCCCCAGCGGGTTTCATGGAC